>WURV02153336.1:0-16913 GCA_011762755.2 Epimenia babai
ATGATTGGTTCCACCGTTACTGCGGTATGATTGGTTCCACCGTTACTGCGGTATGATTGGTTCCACCGTTACTGCGGCATGATTGGTTCCACCGTTACTGCGGCATGATTGGTTCCACCGTTACTGCGGTATGATTGGTTCCACCGTTACTGCGGTATGATTGGTTCCACCGTTACTGTGGTATGATTGGTTCCACCATCACTGTGGTATGATTTATAAGCGCCGGACCGAGGTAACAGTTAGACCTGGCACCAGGTCCGTACGTCAGGTCACAAAGGAAGTGACGACGGTATACAAAAGGAAATAAGAAAGATTTTCGTGCTTGAATATCGAGAAAGATTTGTCGTGGACTGGTTTGCTCTAAAAATATATTAGAGATGTAACAGGGCAATGTACGTGCGACTGACATTTAATTATGAGGTAGCACCAAAACCTCGCCTTACCCTTTTTACGTTTCTGGAAGTGCGACGTAAATTCGTGGAGATGAGGACGAATATATTTGTAGAAGAGATAGACTAGTCTTTGAGTTTTAAATTTAACTGGACTGTATTCTTCAATGCATCGAAAGTAGCAATTACAACGTAACGAATAGTAAACGGTTAAAATAAGAACATCAATGTAAACAAGTGAAAATTCAACACCAGTTGATTACCTGAATGAGTGTTGATAAATGTCTTGTACAAGTTTTTACAAGTCTTACTAGACGCTGAAATACTTTATACTTGACTTCCATATCATCTATCAGACGATGGCGGAACGATTATATAAATGGTTTGTTACTTGTTGCCATCCTATAATAGTTCGTGAAGTTAGTGACTATCACAGGTACAGGAATCGCCAAGACAAGAACACCAGAAATTACGCAAATCGTGCCCAGCACTTTACCCAGAGTAGTGATAGGAAATGTATCTCCGTACCCAACTGTTGTCATGGTAATCGCTACATACCAAAATGTGTGCGGAATGCTTTGGAAGTGCTTCTTTCTTGCGCCATTTTCGGCGAGATAAAGTAACGACGAAAACATGATCATTGTCATACAAAAGAAAATGCAGAACATTACGAATTCGTTGAAGCTCGCCTTTAATGTCTGCCCAAGAACTTGCATGCCTTTGAAGTGTTTAGCGAGTTTTAGTACTCGGACGATGCGGATCGCTCGGAGCACCGCGAGGAATGACGCAGACCGCTCGATGACACAACGATTAGGTACATTATAAAATATTTGCGTTAGAGTAATAACGATAAAAAACGGAACAATAGCAAGCAAGTCGATCGTATTGAAGAAGCTTAAAAGAAAAGCCTTCTTCGATGGGCAGGAGATAATGCGGAATACATATTCAATTAAGAAATAACCAATACATATCGTCTCTAGGATAAAAAGGGGATTTCTTAGGCTGTGAGGACTGCCCGAGCTTACATTGATCGTGACGTTGTTTTCTGTCACTTTTGAAATTGTTCGACAGGTGAATTCGTCTCCTACCCGAGGGACTGTTTCGGCGCAGAATACCGCTACCGAAAGCGCAATAAAAAAGATAGATAAGAGATACGTAAACATTGCCAGTTTCGACGATGATGGGTTCTCAAATATGTTCCATATGAAGCGAAGTTTGGTGTTCACTGGTTCTATGGGTTTTTCGTCGGACAAATACCCTTCAGTAATCAAAAACGATTTGATAGCCCGCTGGCTAATATCAAAGAATATTAATTCATTAACGAAGACGTCGAGTGGAACTTCTAAGGGTCGAATGAGACGGCCACCGCTCTGATAAAAGAACAAGATCGCTTGGAAGCTCGGACGGTGCCGGTCGAAAAAATACTCGCCACGATTCTCGTCCCAGTATTGCTGCAACCTTTTGGGATCGCCGAGTAGCGTGTTGGGTAGTCGCCACAGAGTTCGCTTTGTGGTTTCAAAATATAGACCACTGACGTTAATAATGACTTTGGAACAGCCGTCCCTGACGCAGTCATGTACATTATTTGAATCGACCAGCAACGTATCGACGAAATCGTGTGTGATCTCCTGGAAACGTATCAATGAATCGTTGAAAGCTCTGCTACTCCATCCTTTGCTCAATTTTCTTTTGCGTGTAAGTCGGGATACTGTTGATTTTTGGCTCGCTTTCCTTGTAATTCCACCTGTAGATTTTTGGTCTTTTTCAGGCAGTTTGATCAAAACTCTGGGCAATTCGTAGCTTGAATTCGATAAATGATTTTGTTTCGACATCGCTTCTCGTCCTCGCCGTGCAATTTTCTTTTTTGTTGCATCTTCACTTTGCATTAATGCCTGTTTCGTTAAGGGGATGCTTCTACAACCTTTAGCGGATCTCACCAGAACTCCCGTCCTTGGATTATGCAGTGCACCGACTTTCTTTCTGGTCATTGAAACATTCCCACTATATCGTGACATGCGGCGTTCATCCAGAGCCTTAACAGAAGATCGTTTGTTTCCGGCCCTGTCTTCTTTACTTGGGTGTATGCGCATATTGAGAACGCTAAGTATTTTTCGTATCCGATAACTGTAATAGGGTAAATCTGAAAATATCAATTTGCAAATCGTTATTCACGACACTGTAATATTGTCAAAAATCTTTTCACTGACTTTACTGAATTTAATGTCATTATGTATCTTTTGTTTAGATTTCATCAATAAATTGCTCTTTAAGCTATGCATGACATTCCTGATGATTTACGACGATTACTAAATATAATAATGTAGAAGTGATAGTGTACCGCTCGATACCATGTAAAACATGCTCAAAGAGTGCTTCAGGTGAGCTTCAGGTGAGCTTCAGGTGAGCGTGTTGATGACCGCGTGAGTGAAGAATTTAAAATTCTAAAACACCCTCTATCGACTTTTAGTGAAAAACGGGAGCGCGGGTCTCGTTCCTTGCAAATGATGATGAGATCTTCAGTTTTATCATCGTTCAATTTTCAAAGATTAAGACACATCCCGTTTTAAAACTGAGAAACTTTGTGAGAAAAATCAGACATTTTTACCAGCAGCTGAGGCATCGTCACTGTTGTCACATGAGACATAAATCTTGTGGTCGTCAGGGTAGGAAAAAAGATGCACCTTAACTTCAAGCAGAAGGAGAAAGCCATCCCAGGGAGAGCGAAAAGAGCGAGCCCATTCCAGAACCTTGGGGTACACCACAATGACAATTTAGCTTGAATCGAACTATCAATTATTCCCAGGACCAAAACTTATTAGGAGATAATTACTTTTCCACACTATACATACGCACATATTGCCATCATTTCTAAGGATACATTAATTGAATTTATTTAATGTTCCAACACAAACACACCCAAATTACAAATTGAAATAGTTACCAAATCGTTTCGGCTTGCGTTACTGACGCTACTTCGTCCGCAATTGCAATTAGGAAGTTTTGTCGCCGGGTTATTGTTAATGACGAGACTTTCTTGTATACTGGCCTTGTTGCGTAAAACTAAAAGTTACCGAATAGCTCACGGGTCTGACGCCGCTGCAGAAGCAGAAGAGAAAAGGCAGAAGAGAAAAGAGTGAATTTGTCTCAGCGACTGCGCACTTCCACGCATAGTTCTTGCACGCGCTTTACGCGTGCTCTTTAGTTAAGACTGCGCGCGCCAAGGGCCATAACCCGCAGTCACAGAGGGACGCTCGAACGACCATTGGTCATTCTTCTACTAGTGCTACTGATCACTTTGCTGCCAGAACTGCGATAAAAATTTTATTAAATGAAAATCAGTTTATTCTAATTATAAAAACAATTACTATGTTAATATTATTCCATTACCAGTAGCGGTAGGGCGGACTAGCGCGATCCGCCCGCCAAGGCATCCACAGAAATGCGCTGAAAGCAGACATTCCAGCACGTGGGTACCCAACTGCTTCGTCCAAATCCATTTTCTAATTCTAGGGGCATTTTTGGAGTTGTATTACTATTATTAGGAAGGGAATGAGACGGGTTTCTCTTCCGGGAATGAAAAGTTGGAAAAATTAGGCGATTGTATATGGCTATTTGTAGGGTTTACAATATTAACTATTTCTTAAATGTTAATTAATGCGCTCTGGTGATCATAATCCATAATATTTTACGCAATAATAAAATTAATAGTTTCAAGTGCTCCCTGAAACGTAGTCCCACTGTTTACTACACGTCACTATCTATCGAACTGACATCCGAGTGATGGAAAGGCGAGGACTGGACGCGCTAGCCGGAAATGTCATTTCCAATAACACCCTTCGGACGACAACCGTAATACATAAAGCGATAACCCTGAAACGTTTTAGAATCACGTGACTGGGCTTTCATCAAAACATACCCACATTGGAGCAAATTTTGCGTGACGCGTCTAATGAAATTTCTAGACGAAAATTGTGTTTTTAAATGGCATTAACCTGGTTTACCGTACGGCCATGCATTCTGTTGATGGAAACGGAAAAACCTGCATTTGGTATTCCTATAGTCGAAAATATTTTTGCTGGATCCATAGGAAGGTGAAAACGCAATATAGATACTTCAAATTGACAATTCGCAATTTATTAAAGGTGACGTAAGTAATAATCTGGCGACCGTAGAAGCCATGGACAACATTCATCTGTACGTGTGGATTTGACATAATCTACACAAGGCGCCACACGGTTTTACACAAAGTTGTTTCGCTGTATGCGCATATATTTTCCGGTTACTTACCTTCCTATCTTTATAACGCATTATTAGTTAACAGTGTTATATTATAATAATGAAACACGGTGGCAATGTTGTTGATAATTAACCTTACAATCGATTGTACATGATTGTAAATAGCACATGTTGTAAGGTAAAAGAAATATTAGTCGATAACTAAGATTACATAACAGAATGGCGCATTAAGCACTCAGTTAGCAGAAAATACGCCATGCACCTAGAGCAAGGGTGTAGCTAAATGAGATTGTATCCAGGATAACTTCCGTGTATTTTTTATTTCACTGTTTCTGTCTACAGTGGACATTGGGACAAAAAGTGACGTTTAGACATGGACAAAACTCTAGGCGAGCTGTGAGGCATTTCGGGACTGTACATTTTTATGTTTTGATCAAATCTTGGGATGGGAAGGGATAGATTCAAATAATGATCAAAAGAAAATGTGACACTCGCGTTGTAAATGTGTCCAGGTTGGCAGGCCCATAGAGCGGTTGTCGTCCATACATTGGCAATTGATAATCAAATTCATTAATTGTTACTAATGTGTAAACGACGGTGAGTGAACCCCCCCCCCCCCCGTCACGTTCCTTCACCACACTGAGTTCAAAGATAAATGCAAATTAAAAGTAAATGTGATAAAAGCCGCTAAAATAAAGGAAATCATATAAAAACATGATTCATTTATTAAATTACAGTGGACTTGATCGTATGTTCGGTTCTCGGCTTTAAAACCATTGTTTTGCTTCGCGTAAAAGAACGACAACTCTCGTTATTCTGAAATTACAACTCTAGTTAATTTGAAACGCCCTAAGGTATGTCTCATACGTACCTGTGTTCAATTTTTTTCACGGGCGAGTTTCTACCTATAGACAAGTAGTAATAATTCGTGAAGTTGGTGACGATTACTGGAACTGGTAAAGCAATGACAAGTACACCGGATAATACGCAGATAGCCCCGAAAATCTTACCTAAAGTTGTTATCGGATATCGGTCCCCGTACCCGACTGTAGTCATTGTGATAACAGTGTACCAAAACGTGTGCGGGATGCTCTTGAACATTTCGGAGTTGTGCTCGTACTCAGCGGACCACATGATGGAAGAAAATAGCACCACTCCCATGGCAAAAAATAATGCGAACATGCTGAACTCGTTCCCGCTCGATCGGATAGTTTCTACAAGAACCTGAAGTCCCTTGAAGTGTTTGGCCAGTTTGAAAATTCTTATGACGCGAATCGATCGTAAAATCGCCAGCATGGACGTAGAACGCTGCAGGACGCAAAGATTTTGGATGGATGTAAGCGAGTTAATTACTATTAACACGATAAAGTACGGAAGTATCGCGAGAAGGTCAATAGTATTGAGAAAATCAAGAAAAAATCTTAATTTTCTTGGAGATGCCACTAAGCGGATTGCGTATTCGATAGTAAACCATGCTACGCATATGGACTCAACAACAAAGAATGGATTTGGTGGCGTCTGAGAGTCTGGCTTGTCTTCGGACGTCCACGTCGAGTCGTTATCCTGTATGCGTTCGCAACCATATCTTTGTTTCAATGACGGAAGAGTTTCAACGCAGAACGACGCAACCGACAGTAATATCATGAACACCGAGAAGATCGAGAGAATTTTAGCAAGAAAACAGGATGATGGATACTCGAACAAGACCCAAAGCTTCGATTTTATATTGTTTTTTGACTTGTTTGGTTTTTCCTCAGGCAGATATCCTTCCGCTAACAGATATCGCTCTATAGTACGCGGACTTAATTCGTAGAACCTAAGTTCGGCCAAAAAAATATCGGGGGGCACCTCGAGTGGCCTGCGTAGTTTCCCGCCGCTTTGGTAAAAGTGTAAGATCGCTTGAAAACTCGGACGGTGTCGATCCAAAAAGTATTCTCCTCGTTTTTCATCCCAATACTGATTAAGCTTGTCTGCGTTTCCTAAAAGCGTGTTCGGAAGTCTCCATAACGTCCTTTCTTGTGTTTCGAATCTCATCCCGCTTACGTTTATCACGAGGCGTTTACAACCATCTCTCTCACAGACATGGCGCTTCTCCGAGTCGTAAAGTGGTACATCGACGAACTCCTCTGCCAATAAATGCCGAGATCTCGGCGCTGGCTTGATGGTATTAAAGGTATACGTCGTTCCTAACGATGTCTCTTTCTTTTCTCTATCATGATGTCCGTCGATCGAGTTAGGGCATGTAGATTGTTGAATAAAATTTTGCTCGCCTCGATGTAGCGTCATATCTGTCTTCACCCTTGAGACACTTCGCTCCGCTGACGAATGCGTCATGAAATGCATGGTGCTCAAATGGAACCAGGGATCCTTCAGACCTCTACCTGTCAAAATAACTGTTGTCTGTATAAAGTCTTCCCTAGTTGATAACGTGAAAATAGTCAGTATGAAGGACTATAGAACCTGTTAGAATCTAGCGCTTTGTTTTATGTTTTACGCGTTGAAACATTCACATCCCAAAAAATAAACTGCATAAAGAACCCAATCTATTACCAAAGAGTCTAAAAATCCATCGCCCTCTTTATATACCTTAAGGCCTTGTTATTATTAAACGCTGCAAATTGTCAATATATCAGTATTAGTTCGATTAAACAATTTCTGGTTTAAAAACTATCAATTTCCTTTCACCGATTGTCAATACACGTAGAAATAACCGATCATATTTTGAACACATTTTACTGTTTATTCAACTGAATCAACCATAGGCCTACACTATATGCACTATTATCACTTACGACGTGTTTGTCAGGAATGTTTCAACGATTTTAACCAGCTCTATATACTAAGCTGTTGTTTTCCATACCGCAGCGCTACAAGCGGTTTGAACAAGACGGTATTTTGGCAGTAGACCCGGCGTCATTATAAACTTGTTTCATGGGGGTCGTAACTCAAGTTTATAATACACATTGTCTTCGAGGATAATTTTTGCTGATAATAGTGCCCATTATTACAGCCTGAAATATAAGACCACGCTCTACGTCGGCTGAATGGATTTGATTAATACACAGACACGATATTGTGTAAAGAGGTCCTTTAGAACCGATACCATTGAGGCACGATCGGGCCACCGTGGTCGGTAAACAATCCACAGTAGCGTGTAGGTAGTCATGCGTGCAGTACGCATCGAAAAAATCCATCGGAATTCACACACCAAATGTTTAGACACGAAATCGAATGTTCGATTTTGTAAATAATTTTACGAATAATCACTCATGTTAGCCGAGCTGTTACTAAATTCATTTGGGTTAATCGAACAAGCATTGTGACCTCTGGTGACGTCGTCAAGTAATGGCTGGAGATCGTATACAGGGTTAACACATATCTCACGAATGGTTCTCTAATTTAGCTGATATTGTCGTTCTATTAGCCCAGTGCTGAGTACTTGATCTCACTACAAAAATTTCATGGTCGACACCAACAGGTTTACGCATAAAATTCCGAACCGATATCATGTCGTCAACGTTATAACCAACATTTCTGTCTCTGAGGTGTTTCAGTCATTATCACATATGGTCTAGTCGTCTCTTCCTTGCCGTCCCCACACCTAATGAATATACTGTAAATTTTCAAGTCGTCAACAAGATTAATATTATTAATATCCCAGTTGTTTACCGCACTTTATCGACGTCAGGTAGAAAATGACGTATTTATTCTCACTCAAATTCAGCCATTTTAAAACTTTCAACGAAACGGCTGCATCATGTTTGCTTCTACAATTAATGCTGGTGTGTTGTTAATAATCGCTGACTACAGTGTTATTCATTGGCAAAATTTACCCAGTTTTCTGTTACCCGATAATAATTTAGTTCTTTGAATGCATCAAACTCAGTTATTTCAAATTTAAAATATTTCAGACCTAACCCTGTTAGTAATAGTATTGACACACATCAATATTCGTTGGTCTCGTCCGTACTCCACATGGGCGTTCGTTCACGGAGGTGGTGATAGTAAACCAAAGAAGCAGGTGGAGTTGTGGTTAGAACGTTTGACTTTGAATCCAGAGGTCCCTGGTTCAATTCCCACTCTAACCAGGACCTGTGGCCTTCCCCTCCGTGCCAATGGTGGTCTGGGCAGCCCTTACAGTGTGGCACTGGCTTTTTACCTCTGGCTGTTTCAGATGTTCTGTGCGTGTGTCTCTGTGTCGCTTACCTCCCCCGCTACGTCGTCATCCTACTGTAAATAACCATTAACTTTCATGGACATAGCGGAGTGTGCGACATATTAGCCTGTATGTAGACGCTCGGAACCAGTGGTGTGAATGGGAAAAAGGTCAATTTTCTTCCAAGGCTCGGTGAGTTCTCACAGCAGGTGTTTACCCCACCATTATAAATGAGGCTAATCAATTTATAGACTAGCCGTGTAAAGGGCCTAGAATTGCTTAGACAAGGATTAATTTGATAATCAGCCTATAATTACATTCGTTCCCCATTATAAATACAACTAACAATTTGAAAACATGATACAACTTTTTTGAAGATCGACAACCTTGTAGAAAGCCTTGTTGACTTTCACACGTTTTGTGTTTTGTATAGAATATTTTTTAACAAATAATTTCCATTAACCTATCAAATATTATATTTTGTTTCTCCTTTCCCACTATAGCGTTGTGAGGTTTTATGATGGCCGAATAACAGTTTTATTTATTACAGGATACGAATACAAATTTTATATCGTAGACATAAATACATGTACAAATATATGTCATAATTCTACGGAAAACATTTCGTTTTTGGTTTAACATCAACTACCATCATACCTTTAGACCAGGGGTAGAAAATAAGTATCTGATGTACAAACGCGCTATTACGGGACCTGCAAACACACAAACACAGACCGAGCACCAGTTTCGATTTTTACGTTATAAATGATGGAGTTCCACATACCCATCGACAATGTGCTGCATGCGCTACACTTCGAGCCCTGAGAACTGCTAATATACTCTTCGTCATGTCCTCCCCAATAAATCAGAATGAAGATTCAGAATGTACTCGCAGCTGATGCTGTTGGCCACCTTTCAACGGCAGGGGACTTTATGCAAAGTTTAGAGAAACGAAAACCCATCAATCCACTTGGAGGATGCGTCCGGTTTTTGGTCAACATTGGTCGATGTAAAAATAACAAACTGTACCTCGCTCTTTAGAGTACAGAATGAATAATAGTAGAACCACCCTGTCCTTGACTTGTGAAGTTTTCGTATTACGTTTTATTAGCTTATTCATCTACAATTAATTCGACCTATTTCAGATTCGGCATTTACCGATTACTCGATAGCACCATCATTCCATTCAACTTTAAACCAAAGTGTCTCACAGATAGATAGTCTTCCAGAAAACGAAATTTATCAGGCCAGCGATTCATTTGTGGATCTCCCGTTATACGATGACAATAACAAGCACGATTGTATAAAGTGTGGCTGTAAAAAGGTGACCATCAATGTGAGCGGAATGAAATTTGAAACTTCAGAAAGGACATTGAACCGACTGCCGAATACTCTCCTCGGAGACCCAAATAGAAGAGAAGAATTTTGGGATGAGAAACGGCAAGAGTACTTCTTCGATCGTCACCGTCCCAGTTTTTCAGCCGTTCTTTATTATTATCAAAGCGGCGGAATTTTGCAACGGCCCCTTGAAGTACCCAGTGACGTGTTTGTCGATGAACTTTTGTTTTACGGAATAAGTCTCTCGGCGATCGACAAATTGCGCAAGACGGAAGGATATCTCCCAGAAAATAAAGAAGTTTTGCCTGACGATAAATTAAAGCGAACTATTTGGTTACTCTTCCAATATCCATCGTCATCTTACAGCGCTAAAGCCATTTCACTAATAACTATTAGCGTAATAGCACTATCGGTGATTGGGTTATGTGTCGAAACGTTGCCTTCAATGAGAGCCAAATATGGTTGTGGTTTATACACAAATCACACGCTCATCCAGTCTGGTCGCCCGAAGAAAAAATATTCTCTGTTCCAAGGTCCTTTCTTCGTCATTGAAACCGTGTGCGTATTTTGGTTCTCGGTCGAATACGTGTTTCGCGTTTCGTCGTGTCCGAACCTGTTACACTTTTTGTTAGACTTTCTAAATACTGTCGATCTCCTCGCGATTGTTCCGTACTATTTCGTGCTGTTATTACATCGTGTCATACCGGACTTGTGTTCCGCTGATTCCTACATATCGATGCTCTCCATTATTCGTTGCGTGAGAATCGTGCGTGTTTTTAAACTAGTCAAACACTTCACGAGTTTACGCGTTTTGGGCGCGACAATCCGGGCGTGCCACAAGATATTGATGACCTTTTTTCTCTTATTCATCATGATCATGATAGCGTTCGCCTCGCTGTTGTATGTCGTAGAGTCGGACTTAATAAACAAACATTTTGAAAGTATCCCAGCAAGCTTTTGGTACGTTGTAATCACCATGACAACCGTAGGGTACGGTGACATCACACCAAACACTATAATGGGGAGAGTGATCGGGACGATGTGCGTCATTTCCGGCGTCCTGGTGATCGCCTTGACCCTCCCGATGATCGTCACCCACTTCACGCGTTTCTACCGTCAAGCGACTGGTCGATTAACCACGAGGGAGGATTACCTTCTCCTTACTCAACAACGGCATTAATAATCCTAGTCATATTTATATACGGACACATTTATAAATATGTATTATACATATATAGTTTGAATTTAAATAAACATTACTGTAATTGGCAAT
This sequence comes from Epimenia babai, assembly GCA_011762755.2. NCBI lineage: Eukaryota > Metazoa > Mollusca > Solenogastres > Cavibelonia > Epimeniidae > Epimenia > Epimenia babai. The sequence continues at coordinate 11,393 of WURV02153336.1, forward strand.
GGGATTGTACAGAAATAGATACAAATGCGGTACGTACAATCCAATACGCATCATTAACAAGCAATATATCGTTAATAAAGACAATAATCGTGCAAAAGTTACAAGGTTTTTGGGGTAAATGGGGATTCCGCATACAGTATGGTAGGCTGGGCCAAAGATGCGCGCAAGACGGTGCAAAAATACTCGCCTTTCCGGCAATCCTATATGTGCCATGGAGATGACATTACAACTGAAATAAAATCGTACACTATGGGTCTACACACCTCAACACATGCCTCGAGTTGGGAATCCTAAATTATGGAATCATGTTCGATATAGTAAGATTCTTAAATATGTTAATTATTATACACCATATCAATTATTTACGTTTAATGAAATAAATGATATTTACATACAATATTTCGACTTCTTGCTAGGATATTCGTTTACGATATTTGTGTTTGTTATTGATGATACGGATGCGAGTGCATTTCGTATCAAGTCATACAGTCACTCAACCAGTTCAAGTCTGAACTAAAAACATACATGCATAAATCTGCATATACAGTATTAGCTGAGCCTGGACAGAATTTCATCTACGAATGTACGTGTATTTATCATAGGTATCGATTCCACAGCATTCTTGAATGAACGATGTATTCAATTTTATTTAAAGATGCGAATTATGATGATTTATATAATTCATTAAATCTGTGTATATACAGTCAAACCTCTATTAAGCGGCCACTCACGGAAATCACGAAAAAGTGGCCGTTAAGACAGGTGGCCGTTTAATCCAGGTTCGACATTTTGACTAGTGTACATGTCGGGAGGAATTTGAAGTGACCGTTACGACAGGTGCCCGCTTAATACAGGTGGCCGTTCGGGCAGGTTTGACTGTATAGGCCTTCATCTTACTCATCACTGAAGTGTCTTTGACAGGTCGAATGGGTCTATAACAGCACTATAAATCACGTGATATATATTCTATTCATTATTTATAAAATAATACTTCAATTTTTAAACATTTTTTGTTCACTTATAAGGGTGCATAATTTTGTATTTTTACTGTAGTTTCTGCAGCAGTAGCTTCCACATTTTAGAGAGGAGCGTCTGAAGTAGAGATCGATGAATGCGGTCCCACTTCCCATAACATAAGTGTGTTTACACGCAGAATTCAAGCGTGTTTTAGGTGACGGATCGACTGTATAAGCCCCGGTACCAAATGTGTACATCGATTCACCTTATTATGTAGTTAATCTTAAGGTAAATAGGTGAAGCTCGTATTATATTGTATTGGGGGGTGTTGACTTGAATTGATTGGTTGAGTTGAATTATGGGAGCTCATACTAGATTATAGTGGCTCCAGTTGGATTTGTGAATCGATTTATGGGAACTCGTGTTAAATTGCTGAATCGATATGTGTGCGCTCATTGTATTCAAGTGAGGGTGTTCATATTGCATTATATAATGGGAGCGATGTTGAATTGAATTGTGGGAGCTCATTTAAGACCGGTCTACTTGAGGATGTCATGGTTAATGATACTGATTGAATAAAGTGGTTTGTTTTACGAATCGCGTTGAGTGCTCACTCAATCATTATCGACTATTGTCAACAGTAAAAAGGCGTGCAGTAAAGGTAAGTGTGGGCAATGAAAATTGGTGTTAGGAAAAGAACCACACGCGACGGTCGTGTTCAATGTCCAAGGGTCATAAATCTAGGTTACTCATGCTCGCAGCGACCTTGGTGACCTCGTTAAGCTCCATACCTAGCGGCTCCCTGCTAGCATTGCGTAGACGGGCGGACCCGGGAGTCACGGTGGAGTCACAAACCTCAAAGTAGACGTCCAGAATGGGTCTACGTGTTTAGTCCGAAGTTATACAGGATATTATTCATCAATCCAACAGTCGTTTTATCTCGGTACATTAATTAAGCTGGGGAAAGGAAAGGAAAGGCGAGGTTTAAGTGCTACTTATAATTAAATGTCAGTCGCACATACAATATTTGTCCTGTAACATTCCTACGATATTTTTTATAATAAACCATTCCACAACAAATCTTTCTTCAATATTCAAGCACGAAAATCTTGCTCATTTCTTACTGTGCACCTGCTTGTTTATCGTTACACGACTGAACGACAAAAGGTGCTGGCTTTCAGCAATATCTTGTTCAACAGATAAAACAGAGTTGCCTGTTTTATTGGCGATATGAAACAAAAATCATCGGTATCCGTATATAGTTATAGAACGACTACACAATCAAAAACCCAATAAAATGGGTCAGTGAAGAATGGGTTCAGGCGAGGGCGACCGCGCAGCGTGGAAGAACGATTAATTGAGAGCTTGGGTCGTCTCGAAATGTCACGGTAGCGGTGGAGGATGACAAGAGTATTCATCGAGAAATGAATTTTATTATTTATTTGTAGAATGTGGATAACGCCAAATCAACTACTGTTACCGTGTCAAGAATAAGATATATGTTATAGATTTTATTATATAATAAACGTCTGATCTTCACTTTTCATGCTAGAAGTGACAATATTAACATTGAACTAACAAATAAATTATCGCCGTGAACACGCGTTTGTTTCACCTGTATAAGGAATTATTTTTCATTGTAAAATTATAGCGATTTTACGCAATTTTTTCGGTAATGACGTGACGCGATTGCCGGAGCAACAACGCCATCGATGTCTCAAACATTCAAATATTAAAATAAGCCGTGACGGGAGCGCCATTATTCTACAATATCGTGAGTACGTAAATTTTTTTTCGATGCAAGCGTCAACCCATTTGTAAAGTGACAACATTACAATAACGTAAATGAGTTGTTTTTTGGTGTTTAGATATCATGAAATTGTACTCGGTGTTCTGGATATTGCTAGACTTGGCGATCTTTAGATCTGTCTACGAAGGCGCGAACAATTCCATTAGTCCATGTATTTCTGATCCATTAACTCTGATTTGACATACGGCATTGCTCCTACATAACGTATAATCCGCCTCGCAGATACATTAATACATCAGAAATCCTCTAAAACAGTTGCGTATGTCCAGCATTAATACAGTGGCAGTCTCACTCCCGAAGCCACTGACCCATGCATGTGTTTTAGAAGCGCTGCTATTCGCGCAGAGTGTGGTGAAGCAGCATTGGTAGATACAAAATATTTTATCGGTCGCCTTCATTTGATGAGTGGAAAGCACACATATTAATGATATTGGGAAAGCTTTGTGTAAAAGTGGTTTTTTGAATTTTTCTTCCATTAAAAGTAGCTTGTGTGGTTTAATTCTAACTTTTCTATCACAGCTCACAAAGTAACCCCGTGATACCACTAACCTGACTAGAATCCAACCGCAATCACGCTGTGAAGCGTGAATTATACACACACGCGGACAATAGTCGAAGACATACCATTTGTCTTCTACTTCAACTTACCCTACCCTTTACTTTTGTTTACATTTTTTTGTATCTTTATGTACAAAATATGATGAAATAAATATGTCATGAAGCACGACGTGCATTCTTCTGACAGGTTTTGCCTCTTGCGCTAGATATCTGCGCCCAATTCAGGATGGATCTTCGGACCGTTCCTCTCATTGCTTTCTTACATGCAAACGCCTCTGCTTTATAAACCTTTACCTAGGAATGAGTTGTTTAAACCAAAAAGGAGTACTTGCAAATTGAATGTGTGCAATTATTTGAACTTGAAGGACAGTGGCCTTTATTCTCCTAGAGACAAAAGAGGTGGGAAATGCTCTCGAGAAGTAAATAGTCTGAACTGTCTGCGACATAATGGTGAACAAAGACTTATGGAAACGGGGAAGCATGTTGCTGGTGGCGAGTTATATGCCGTAGATTTAGATGAGCGTCGTTGCGGAGGTGTCCAACGGAATATACCAACGCTGATACGTCCTCGAATATATTGTCCCACTCGTGTTCGTCATACACAGCAATACAATCTTGCTGCACCACTTACCGACTCGGTCCAGTATTCATCATCTAGAATTAAGGTCCTCGTGACGAATACTAGATCAGTGCGTACTGGCAACAAATGTGACATTCTCGTAAATTACTTCATTAAAACGAGATGTGATATTGTTTTGGTAACGGAAACGCGGTTGCGGGACGATGGCGACGAGCTTGTTATCAGGGAACTACAGCCTAATGGATACACGTTGCGTCATGCCACTCGCAAAGGTCGTGATGGCGGCGGTGTTGCTGTGATCTGTCGTGACTCATTTAAGGTCTCCTCCGGGAAATCTCACAGTTTCTCAACATTTGAGGTGCTTGAACTCTTTCTCAACAATTTGCGTGTAGTTGTTGTCTATCGCCCGGAATCGTCTCGCAGCGAGTTCCTGAGGGAATTTACCGAATTTCTTGATGACGTTGCGCTGTCTAACTGTGATTTATTGATTGGAGGCGACTTTAATATCCATGTCGAGAATCCCGAATCATCATTCGCTCGTGAATTTTTGTCTCTTCTCGCTCAGCATGGACTTCAACAGCACGTGCATGTGCCGACGCATGAACACGGAGGTCACATTGACCTTATTATCACACGATCTAGTGACCCTAAATTGGTTACGGATGTCATCTCGCAAGACATTTTCATTTCTGATCATTTTATTGTTCAAGCACGTCTCGACCTTTATAAATCTGATAAAACTGCAAAGACAATACACTTTCGAAAATTCAGCTCCATCAATATTAATGACCTCAAAAGTGATATTGCCGTTTCTGATTTATATGGAGATAATTGCGGTATGGTTCAGGATGTTGATGAACTGGCACGTGATTACAGTGAAAGCATCTCCCAGTTGGTGGATAAACATGCTCCTTTGCGAACTGCTGTCATCAAGGATCGACCTGCAACACCATGGTTTGATGGGAATGTCAGACGATCGCGTTCTGAATGTCGTTTGGCGGAGCGACAGTGGAGACGAACCAAGTCATCCGAATCAAGAGATGCATTTGTCGTAAAGCAATCTGAATACCACCAACAAATATGTGTTGCCAAGTGCAAATACTTCTTGGAAAAGTCTAATCAGTGTAATGGTGATACCAAGTCTATTTATAAAGTGATCAACAGCCTGCTACGCAATAACCAAAAACCAGTGCTACCTCTTCGCTCGACGCCGGTTGTAGTAGCCAATGATTTTTCACAGTATTTTTGTGATGAAATTTTACAGATTCGAGCAGCGATAGTGGGTCCTCCTACGTTTAAGGAGGTTTCAATCACCGACAGTTCATTTTCATCATTTTCCGATGTCACAAATGACCGTGTCTCCTTCTACCTAATAACTGGCAAGTCTGGTTCATGCGATCCGTGGCCGGAGTTCTTGTTGCGCGAATGCTTCAACATCCTTCTTCCATTTCTCCGTCGACTTATCAATTTGTCTCTGCTTTTCTGGCATATTTCCACGTGCATGGAGAAAAGCTGTTGTCCGACCAATACCGAAATCACCTCTTGACCCGCAGGCATTGTCTAGTTATCGACCTGTCTCAACGCTTATGAGGATCTCAAAACTGACTGAAAAGGCG
>WURV02153347.1:0-36101 GCA_011762755.2 Epimenia babai
ACGCGTTTCGACCTCTCAAGCGGGGGCGCGGGCTGGGCACCCGGTATGCGAAGCGGGCGTCTTCTTGTTTGGCCATCATGCAGCTCCGATGTATCTGGCTGTGGGGATCAATCTTGCGACGAAAGTATCTAGGTGGTATGGCCTACGGTAAGAATTTGAAAAATACTTAATCCAAGTGTATGATAAGTGCATGGCCGTAAAGACCATAACGATCGATCTAGAAGCCTATTCCCTCCTTGCTGGCCGAAAACGGGAAGGGCAATCATTTTCTGCTGTGATTAAAGAGAACCTAAAGGGTACTGCGACAGCTAAAGACCTGCTACAGGTCCTGTCTTCTCTGAACGTGCAAGACGAGACACTCGATCGCCTGGATGAACAAGTCGCTCGGCGACGAAAAGACCCAGCCAAAGCCCCTCGCCTATGAGTTTTCTTGATACCTCGTTTATGACCGATCTTCTTCGCGAAGAGAAAAAAAAGACACGAGGCCCCGCGCATCAAAAATTGGAGCAGCTCGGGTCCACCCCTGTGCGCTTAAGCTTGTTCGTGATGTGCGAATTGGAAGCTGGGTTCTCGTTATCAGGTTCAAAGAAAGAACGTTCCCAAATCCAACTTCTCTGCCAACATTGTGAAATTGTTTACCCTGATGATCGTCTGGCAACAATTTATGGGAAGATTCTTGCCCATCTCCAAACCCTGGGAACACCCATTGGCACGATGGATCTGTTGATTGGTACTCAGGCTTTGGTCTGTGATGAACTTCTCATTTCACGGAATCTGAAAGACTTTCAGAAGATTCCTAATCTCCAGCTAGAATCGTATTGAAACTTTCCTTCACGTTTACTTGGTTTCAAAAAAGGAAAAAGAGCTACTCTTGGACAACAATGTGAGTATCGGTTTCTTCCACGCCTGGGATCGGATGAATTTTAGTCATAATCAGATTAGCCAAGGCACGATCGTCAGGGGCATTGACCAATCCAAAAATGTCTGGATGACCAAAACAAGCATGGGCCTGTTCGACTTCTGGCAGGGCTTTGAGTGTGGCTAGCACGTCTTGGGCTTTGCCGGCTTTGACTTTCATCAATATGTACGCTTTTGCTGCCATGGTACCCTCCTGGTTCAAGATCAATAGGAAATTCTGAGATCATCATCTGATCTAGTATTTTCTAGGCGCTGTTCTACCATAGATACGAGCTTGATTCCATCGCCTATTTCGTTTGACCTAACCTTATTGCCTACCCGCTGGTCTTGCCAGTACGATGAGTGGTTCTTGTCTTACACTGAACAATGTGCTCTCTGGAAGTCTTCTATGCCCAACATTATTTCGTTAATTCCCAGTGGCACAGAAATGATCTGTGCCCTTGGTTGTCAGGAGCAACTCGTCGGTCGTTCACACGAATGCGATTTTCCCACCGACATTAACCGCTTGCCGATCTGTACCGCGCCCAACCTCTCAGTCGAGGGCAACAGCCAGGAAATTCATGAGCGCGTATCCGGGCTATTGCGGGATGCCCTTTCCGTTTATCGAGTCGAAACGGAGATACTTCGCACCTTGCAGCCGGATATTATCGTGACGCAAACCCAATGTGATGTCTGTGCTGTGAGTTTCGCCGATGTGGAACAAGCTCTTCAAAAATCTCTGGAATATCAACCTACCGTGCTTTCCCTTCAGGCCACCAATTTGCACGGGGTGTGGGATGACCTACTTCGAGTAGCCCAGGGATTAGGGAAGGAACCCGAGGGCCAACAACTTCTCGCCAGTTATCACGCTCGCATTTCCGCTATAACTGATCGGTGTCGAGATGAAAAACCTCGTCCTTCGGTGGCTTGCATCGAATGGATGGAGCCATTAATGGCTACAGGCAACTGGGTTCCTGAACTTGTACAGCTCGCTGGAGGACGATCGGCTTTTGGAGAGCCTGGGAGACATGCCCCATGGATTACCTGGGAAGCCTTAGCTGAAACCAATCCCGATATACTGATCTTGATGCCCTGCGGATTTTCTATGCTTCGTATCGAAGAGGAAATGCACGTTCTGACCAAGAACCCTCTTTGGTCTACTCTGCGGGCGGTGAAACATGGATACGTGTATTTGACCGACGGCAATCAGTTCTTTAATCGTCCAGGCCCTCGGTTAGTTGAATCGTTAGAAATTTTCGCCGAGATTTTTCATCCCAACTGTTTCCAATTTGGCCATGAAGGCACAGGATGGCGTCGATGGTCTTCTGTCAATTGACCAACTCTCTTGTAATTTGGTAAGTAGGAATCATTCCTAAACAGGAACTGGATGAATTTCTTTCATGAATCTTTCCCTTGATGACATCCGACAAAAGTTTCGTGACTGCGGCTTGAAGTCTACTCCACAGCGGACCGCTATTTACCAGGCCCTCGTTCACAGTACCGCTCACCCAACTGCGGAAGATCTCTTTGACCAAGTCTCTCCTGCGTATCCCATGCTGTCTCTGAACACGGTGTATTACACACTGGGCGTGCTGCGCACAGCTGGACTCGTACAAGAAGTGAATATCGGCCATGATCGAGCCCGTTTTGATGCCAACCTCTCTCCGCATCATCATGTGATTTGCCTTGGATGTCAGACCATTCTGGATGTCATGGATCCACGCTTAAACCGCTTGACTTCCCCATCCGGGCTTCCCAAAGACTTTCAGATTACTAGCTATCAAGTTGCCTTCCGAGGGTATTGCCGGGCCTGTCGTCGCCAACTACAGCTATCAACCAAAGAGTTATCATCGGGGAAACACCCCGTTACACACTAAAAGGAGGATCGTATGGGCAACAGTTTAAAAGGAACCAAAAGTCACGAAAATTTGAAAGCGGCCTTTGCCGGCGAATCCCAAGCCAACCGGCGCTACCTGTACTTTGCCAAACGCGCTGATATCGAGGGCTACACGGATATCGGCGGTCTCTTCCGAGACACATCGGAAGCCGAGACCGGTCATGCCTTTGGGCATTTAGATTTCTTAAAAGAAGTAGGCGACCCAGCGACCGGTGTGCCTATCGGAAATACCGATGCCAACTTAAAAGCCGCGATTGAGGGTGAAACCTATGAATATACACAGATGTATCCCGGTATGGCCAAAACGGCTCGTGACGAAGGGTTTGAGGAATTGGCGGAATGGTTTGAGACCTTAGCCAAAGCCGAGCGTTCACACGCTAATCGTTTTACTAAAGGCCTTGAATCATTGAATCAAGGATAATGTCCTAGCAGTAATCGTCAAGGCCGCAGTTGTTAGACAACTGCGGCCTTGTATTTTTTGAAAGTTCGTCCCCCTTTTCTATGTCAAAATTCGATTTAATCACTCCAGGCTGGAACCGATCTGATCTTGAAACAGAAACGTTACGGATCTTTGATATCTGTGATGGTTGTCGACGCTGTTTCAACCTGTGCCCCTCTTTCACCACCTTACTTGACCGTATCGATGATCACGAAAGCGATTTATCGAAGCTCACATCGCAAGACTTCACCCAAGTTGAGCAGGAATGCTACTACTGCAAGCTCTGCTTCAATCACTGTCCCTATTCACCACCTCATCAATATGATCTAGATTTTCCACGGTTGATGGCCGCATGGAAAAAGCAACGGGCAACAGAAGGTGGAGCCACATGGCGAGATAAACTCCTGATTCAAACCGATCTCATCGGCAAATTTGGTAGCCTCACTGCACCTCTGACGAATTGGGCCTTGCGCACGCCCTGGATCCGTAAGCTTGTGGAAACGGTCGTCGGAGTTCACCAATCTCGTCAGGTACTACCGTTTCAATCAGAAACCTTTTCGCAATGGTGGTCACAGCGAAAATCATCCTCAACCCCTTCAACCCCCAAAGGTAAAGTGGCCTTTTTCCCCAGTTGTTTGGTGACCTATCAAGTCAGTGACATTGGCAAGGCCACAGTACAAATTTTAGAAAAAAATGGCATTGAAGTCGTCGTGCCACCCAATCAACAATGCTGTGGGATGCCAAGATTTGATCTAGGAGACACAGAGGGCATGCAACGTATCGCCGAAGCACAATGCCAACAGTTTCTGCCGTATCTGGATCAAGGGTATGATATTGTCATTCCTGCCCCAAGCTGTAGCTTGATGTTCAAGCGAGAATACCCGTACTTGAAACCTTCACCAGAGATGACCCGAGTGGCTGAACACACATTTGATGTATGCGAGTATCTCATGAAGTTAAAAAAAGACAATAACCTTTCTTTAGATTTCCCACAGAACCTTGGTCGAGTGGCCTATCAAATTCCCTGTCACCTTCGGGATCAAAATATTGGCTTCAAATCCAAAGACGTGATGGAACTCACGGGAGCCAAAGTGCATTTAATAGAAAAGTGTTCAGGGCATGATGGAGCCTGGAGTGCCAAGAAAGAATTTTTTGATATGTCAATGAAGATCGCCAAAAAAGCCGTAAGAGAAATCAAAGATGAAAAATTCGATGTCGTGGCATCCGATTGTCCTTTGTCTGCCCTTCAATTAGACCAGGTCCTAAATGCTCCATCATCGCGACCTGCGCTGCATCCCATTCAAGTAGTTCGCAACGCGTATGGCTTACCCTCATGAAACATATCACCCCACAGGAACTCCTCTCTGCGGCTGACTATGAAGCACAACGGACTGAGATCCGGCGGCGCATTATTGCTCTCAAGAAGCGTCGACGCATTACCGTTGGAGATTACATTACGCTGGTATTTGAGAATAGAGAGACAGTTTTATTTCAAATTCAAGAAATGTTGCGAACCGAACGCATTTTCGCTCCCGAGAAAATCCAAGAAGAGTGTGATGTTTATAACGCCTTGCTGCCGGGGACCGATGAACTCAGTGCGACACTCTTTATCGAAATAACCGATTCCGACAAAATTCAAGAACTCCTGGATTCGTTTCAAGCCATTGATGAACCACAAACGGTGGGGATCCAAGCGGGAAACCATCGAATCTTTGCGACCTTTGAAGCCGGACACAGTAAAGAAGATAAAATGAGTGCCGTCCATTTTGTACGATTTTTGACCACTCCTGCCTTTCGGGACCACTTGGCCCAACCAGAAATACCAGTCTTTCTGACCATGACGCATCTCAACTATCAAGCAGAAGCCCCAATTTTTTCAGAAATGAGGCAGGAATGGCTACTTGATTTACGCTCATAACGTCTTATCTCATAAGAGATGCACAATACGCGTATTGTCTTCCAAATTGACAACTTCAAAAGATGTCCTTTAAGATAATCACTCAATGTTATAAGCCTTTCAACCGATTGAAAGGAAAGAAGAATTTCAAAATTTTTCGGAGCGTTCATACAAGGAGGACACACAGATGGTAACCATCACTTCAATCGCAGAAGAAAAGATTAAAGAACTGATAAAGGAAGAGGAGAGTGCAGTAGGACTCCGGATTTATGTGAAAGGTGGAGGTTGCAGCGGCTACCAATATGGAATGTCGTTTGAAGACAAAACTAGTGATGATGACACGATCGTAGAAAAGGGTGACGTGAAAGTCATCGTTGATTCACAAAGTGCCCCAATGCTGAGCGGCGCTGAAGTAGACTATGTAGACAGCCTTCAAGGATCAGGGTTTTCCATCAAAAATCCACAAGCCAAATCAACCTGTGGCTGCGGCAGTTCCTTTTCAACGTAATACAACATTTCCACAGAACACTCGTATATGAAGGGCTGGACTTGATGGACACTTTGTACCTGAGTTCAGCCCTTCTTCTTTGTTCGAGTTCAATGGACCATCCATGCCAAAAGCGACATTAACCAAACGTCTCGAATTCTGTTCCTCACATCGGTATCACAACCCTGATTGGGATACGGACAAGAATCGGGAAGTCTTTGGCGCATGCAATAATGTCAACACCCATGGGCATAATTATTTATTAGAAGTCACGCTGTGTGGAGAAATAGATCCGGTCACTGGGATGATTATTAACTTATACGACCTTAAACAATACCTATTGGACGTGCTGATCGAATTCGATCACAAGAATTTAAACCTCGACACACCCTATTTCACACACCGAATACCGACAACTGAAAATCTCGCGCTTACGCTCTGGAGCCTTCTTGAAAAACACCCGCAATTACCCGACCTCGACAACCTCCGCCTCTACGAAGATGAAACCCTTTACGCAGATGTCACAGCTCAATCTTCTTCCGGATTGGAATATGCCAACGTGACTCGCTGTTACAATTTTTCTGCCGCAGTTGACAATGCTGTGGGGTATGCAACCGGACACAATTACTTGCTCGAAGTTACAGCTTCAGGTCCAATCGCTCAAGAAACCGGTCAAGTCGTCAATCTTAGAGATTTGGATGACCTCATTCAGACCAAAATCATCAGTCGTTTCAACGGGAAGAACATGAGCCTAGATCCAGACTTTATAGGCTCTTCACCAACCGAAGCACATATAGCCCAATTGATAGGGAACACGCTCACTGAAAATCTTGTTCAAGGCAAGATAACCAAAATCACTGTCAGTGAAACCGCAAGCACAGCGGCCACCTACTGTATCTAAAAAACACTCATCAAGAAGTTCTTACAAAAGCTAAAACACTCTCTTATGGAAATAGATGGGCATATCTCAACTCTTGTCTTCTTTTTCAGAGAAAGGCCCCCCCGCTACCCATTTAGCATCAATAAAATTTCCTCATCTTGAAGTGGTGTGGTTCTTCCTGGTGCGCTTGGAGGATCAGCCGAAAAAGGCTGATACAAATCAGAACGCCAGAGTGCTTCCATATTCTTTCCTGGCTTCATCCTTGCGTAGGATGCTTCGTTGACCGCTATCTGGGAGTTTACGTTAAAGTACGTCCAGTACCATTTACGCCAAACTGCAACCCATCGCTGATAGGCCCAACAACCCCACGCATTGATGTTTCGAGGAGAACCAGGCTCGTTCAGTTGGCCAGTCTTCTCGAGGATCCTTGTCACAACGATTTCCTGGCACCATAAACAAAGTCGGTTCTTATCTCTTAGATTGGCACCTGTCTCATCTTTGTAATGCCCACGGGAATCCACTGTCGGATCATCCGTTGCTATTTGGGTAAACTTAAAATTATCATGCCTGCCATTCATCAAACATCGGTACTCAGAATGCCACACATTCTTCTCTTTACCGTAACCGCCAATCCAAAGCCACGCCATCACTGGTGAAGGTTCGGTGCCAGCTGCCTGCCGAGACAGATCACCCCAAGGACTTAGGTGCACCCATGGTACACGGCTAATCTGATCATTAGGGACAAGGTTTGAGAGCGAAAATATGCTGGGGACGCTGGGAACGTTCCAATTTGCCATCTTCCCGCGCCCGTTAATGTATTCATCTTCCAAATGGGCAAACGAATGAGAAAATTCATGAATAGCGTTCGCAGCAAAGGCCACATTCACGAAAGTCTGTGAAGCCCAAGGATGTGGCACGCGCCTCGCCCGACCACTGATGTTGTCATCGTCGTCAGTAGCAACAAGCATGCATACCACACAACGGCGGTACAAACCGGCTAATTCATCATGAATATTCCCTTGGCGAGAACCGACATCGAGATCTAATGGATAACGAATACGATTAAGATCTCGAAAGACAGCTAAGGATTCAAAAAGCTTATTGCGAAAGTGTATGTTGTCTTCTTCGTCACTTTGATACCAACTATCCGCCCTGACCGACTTTTCGTTCTTAGAAAGCTCAACACGATAATAGGATCGTCTTTGTTGAGAAGTTGGGTGCACAGAAGGTGTATAGAGTGCTCGAATGCGAAAAGCTCCAGCAAATTCAGCATACACTTTAATGGAGAAAAACTGGCTAATCCATTTTTTGAGCTGCCTTTCAAACTGCCTAGCAGTCGTATATCCATCGCCGAGGATTACAACATCAATTTGTGAAGTTGAACTAAGTTGTACCGTTGAACGCGGTCGCCTGATGTTTGGAATCCGTCGAAACCTCGAATTTTGACGACCAAGACGGTAAGATATTTTCCCACCGGATAGAACAGTGGACTCAATGGTTTTATCAATCATATTTCAACCCCTAAAATCGCAGGCCTTTACGGAGAATCCGCACGTATGTGACCTCAAAAGAATCTTGGGGAACATTATATCGAAATCTGGCTGCTCCTCCATGTGTCACTTTAACTTGCAGGCCATTTCGCATGGCTTCGAGTAGCAAAGTCAGTTGTGCCATATGTGAGGGACGATCAGCAGATTCAAGATTCATGGTAAACCAAGCTCGAACACGCCCGATTTTGACCCACTCACTTCCTGTTGCTCGTCTTGTAAGACTAAACCAAAGACGGCTTACTCCATGAGTTTCGACATTAACCGTACCAACATAGCCTACCGTTCTTGCATCTGCCATATGCTTTCCCTCCCTGGCTAATGAAAAAAATACGCACCACCCCTTTCAAGTAACTCTTGCGTATCTAACCGCCATTAATGTTTAGATCTGAGTCTCACTTCCAAAATACGAAGCAATTCCAATCAACCAGTCCATGAAATCACGATTGAGCCAACGTCGAATCTATGATTAGTCATTGGACAAATAGTTTGTCTCGTGGATTTTCCCCTTTACATAGAGACAGACCCAGAAGAACCGCGTTAATCCCTCTGCTATTTGAACACAGAAGTTTCCTAATATTGACAAGGTCGTAGGAGGAAGGCTTGGTCAACCCCCGTCTACAGTAGTAGCCAATGAATCTCTCAACTCCACACCTTCAGCCAGTGTATTGGTCTTCTGGAGCATCATTAGTTGGTTTTAGGAATCATCTGATCGGCATGGATAGAGATCCGAACAGGTTTTTGGCATGTGATCCACGCTCGTGTAGCCGAACTCGTTTTATTTGGATGATCCCACTCACGGCCCATATTGTTCTCAGGAGAAAGGGCCTCAGACAGGGAGGCAGAGTCTAAATATGTCCCATACGATTCCGGGTCACCAAGACCAAAATGCGTCCAGGACAGATCATTCCATGTTTTCAATTTGGAGCCAGAAGGAGTGTCCAGTCCAAATCGCGCCTCTCCCATACGCTCTTCGAGAACAAAAAACTTTCCAGCCTGAGTATCTGTTTTTTTGGTAGTCTCTTTTTCGAATGGAAACCCTAAAAAAGTCAGATCCGGAGGTAACGTGGCACGGAAGATTGGAAAGATCCGTGGCTTGACCTGTTGTTGCGAAGAGACGTGCTCTGATAAACCCGGCACACATGTTCCATCGTCCTGGAGAACACCATCAATGGCATAAATCACAGCATTTGGATAGCGCGTCAACAAATCTCCACGAATGACGAGCACCAATGGTTCAGATTGACGATTGTGATTGATGTTCTCGCCTAACGGTTTGCTCCAATGTGTCATTGGAAGGATGTCCTTTAAACTTTCGGTCACTTCTTGACATTCCAACAGACGCAGAATCACATCAACGAGATCGTTGTTCTCTATTTTTTTAATGACGGACAAACGCCCTGAGCGGAGTTGTTGTAGAATACGACGCTTGTTCTGCAAGTCATTAGTATTCTTGACTGAAGGTTCAGCAAACCACTTCTCCTCAAGTTCTTTAAGAGCCTTGGCAAGATATCGGCGCACAATGCGTTGTTTTTCAGATAGGGGAAGGTTTGTAATACGCTCCCGTACGTCCAAATCAGAATCGTCGGTAACCGTTTTACCTTCAAGCCATCGAGCGACAAGTTTCTCCCGATCGGCTTGTGTGGCTACATACTCTGAAACATCCCAAAACTGACGAAACGCCGTTCCGCGCTGATCGGTTGGATACCCTCGCCATCGCAACTCCGCAGCAAACTCATGGTTCAATCCAGCCATGTACGCCTCAATAAACCGCCGGTTCGTCTTCAAAAGACCAATCGTATTTTGGGGAACGCGTTCAACGCCAGGTAGTAGCAAATCATGCGAAAGATCACGAAGCGGTTCGTACATGGGCTGTGGAAACTGCGGGCCTGCTAAAAGAGGACGTAAGAGATCTCCGCTTTTCCCAGCATCAAATCGTTCCATAAGATCCCCATTCAGCCGCATTCGACTCTTGGTTCGTTCGACAAAAGTCTCGGCAGGATCAAGTTGTTTCGACACCTGATCTGCCATTGAAAGAAGGAATTCTGGATCCTGGGTCGGAGGAATATCTTTGGGGACAGCAGGTTCATTAAGCCAATTGGTTAAGGTGGCATTGATCGCTTGAGCTGTTTTCTGAGGGTTGGGAATCCCCTCAATAGATTGAAACGGATCATGCTTGGCTAACGCTTGAGTGATCTGTGCTGGAGCTAAAAATTTATCATGAAACAAGAGGCCAGGATCGTTCTTCGCTGAAGAAGTTTGATGTGCCACACTATGAACGTCTACGGCACGTCTATCTTCTTGAGAAATTTCGATGCCACCCCCTTCCTCTGAATTCGCACGGGTTTCCCTTGAGGACTGACTCAAACCGGCACGGCTTCGTGCTATCACACCGCCCCCAGCCTCAACGTCAGGAATTTCGAAAACGAATACGTTGACGGTAAAAGTCTGTGTTTCCTTTCGTCCTTTTTGACCATCTGTACCCGGTGGACCAATACACTCGAGGGTAAAAGGTAATGCTCGACTATCAGAGGATATCATCAGAGAGATCGATTCTTGGCCATGAGAAGATTTTTCCCCATTCCACATACCTGATGCTGTACAGGTAACCGCATTAGTCGTTGACCACTTCACGGTCAAGGTATGACGTTGAGATGTCACTGGTTGATCATCAACCCCTCCCCCTCCTCTTTGCACCATAATTGTGGAAGGTTTGACATCTAGGGCAATGGTGGGTTTGGGAGGGGGGGCAGGTAAATCTTGTCGAAGAATCTTGGTCACATCATGTATCCGAATCACTCCGTGGGGTATAGGAGGATCAGCTCCCGCAGGCTCCAGGCCTCTCGAGGCGAGCCTCGTCAGTAAATCCAATGTCCTGTGAACGTTCTGACGTTTTCGAACTGGGCCATTGGGTCGAACTATCCGTCGTAACGATGGGTCGAAGGCAGGACGGGATAAAGCCGACTGAGTCGATAACACATGTGCGACCGACATTTTCTTGCTTGCAACAGTTAAGCTTCTGGCAACAGTAGGATTTGGGTCATCGACAATCGCTCTCGGGTGAACAGGACCCGTCAAACGTAGACGCTCTTCAAAGGACAGTCTACCCATCCGATGATGTAAGACCGAAGAGATTTCACGGCCAAATTGTGCGCGGCGTAAGAGATCATTGGTACGTTCAACTTCCCCTAGCTGTTCCCACGCTGCTGCCACAAGAGCTTCCTGTTGTTTCCGAACGACTTCGGCTCCCAATCCAGCCGCCGCACGATGCCGGGGATCAAGATTCAGCACATCGATCCATTCCTTCTGATTATCAGCATCAATGACCGTTAACGTATTATGCTTTCGCTTCAACTTCCCATAATGCCAACGGCCATAGATTGGGGGGACAACAGATGGAAGTGGTGGAACGGTAAAGGTTCCATCCTCAGTCTGAACCGTGGCGTCGGACCCGTTGCCCTTAATCCGGAAATGATAGGTAATGCCGGGAGTAAGCTCCTCGAGAATTAATTCGTGAACAGTATCTAATTTCTCATCACGAATGCTTTGGTCATAATTGGAAGATGCAATAAATTCCCCTTCCGTAGCATACTCAACAACAGAATCTACGGCCAATGTTGTTTTCCAGACTACTCCAACAGCCGTGCCGGAGCCTAGAGCACACAGTTTGATATCCTTGATCTCAGCCGTCTCTGCCATATGGAAAAGCTGAAGACTTTGCGCATCAACATCCGGTTTGTTAATAAGAGCGGCAAGACTCTTTTGAAAAGGAGTGGGTGAATTGGCATCGGGAGGACTCGATACAGGATCTTGTCCCCAAATGGTTGGGGTCATATCCAGTGACTGTAGTGCTCCTTCCATACCCAGATAGTGTTTCCGTTCTTCTTCTTGAGGTTCATCAGTTGTAAGCTCACGATCAATACGAGGTGTATGAAATCCTGGTCGAACACAGTCAAGATCTCGAAGCCCCAACCCTTGTAATTCTCGTGGCTCCAGGAGGCGGACCAGATGTTCGAAATCCCCGCGTTCACTCGTGCGAAACTCCCATGAAAAGTAAAATGGAAGACGCATTTTGCCATCATGGCCCTGAATACAATCGTTTCCTTCAGATCCAGCTTTTTCTCCCCATGCCAGCCGTAGCCCTTCAATCGTGCTGTCAAGGGGACAGCCTAGTCCTGCAAGTATCCCTAATTTAAACGTAGGGACCACAAAGGCGGCATAACGAGTGCGTGGCGCTAGGCGTCGAGTGCACAACAGGCGACAAACTGCCCGTTCGGGTTCGTGTTTTAAAATAGCTTGCAATCGAGTTTCACTATTAGGATCCGCGTCATCAGAAAGCCCTGAAACCCCTGTAATCTGGACATGAGCCCACCGCCATGCATGCTCCAGAGGTGGTAAGGCTGAAGGATCGACCAACAGATGTTTGGGTAATTGAGGTTTCCCAGGTTGAACAACGTCGAATTCAGGTTGTCCACCGTTTTCTATAGGTTCCGCATCAAGAACAATGAGAGTAATCCAAGGAGTCATCCCGCCAGTTTGGATATTCGCCTGTTCCTGTTGTGGAGTAAAACGCCAAAGAAAATCTGCAGGGCTGAACTCAATCAACGGGAAATAATTCGGTTCAAAATCCCCGACATATGGTTGTGGATCGGTACGAGCAACCACTCGCGGGTGAAACCCCAACACGTCACCAGGGCCCAACAACGAGATCGTTTGTGAGATGTTCACAGAATCGTTGACATTACTGTCTTTTCGACGGGCCACTGCCGTCAAAAACACTTCCACTGACGCCCGTTGCTTCACAGTCGGGCTATCGGTGGCACTATGTTGAATAGATGCGGCTAATCCTTGACGAACATAGGGATAAAAATAGGAGGATGTGGTTGTCATACTAACACCTCGTCAGGCTCTTGGACTTCACATTCTGGCACAACCAACAGTTTCCCTGACTGATCAGGATCGAAAGTGATTTCATCGGTCAGCAACCGATCAGCCTCGGTTTTGGTTAAGTGGGAATTACTTGCAATAGCGGGAGAAGTCAGTATGGCCCGAGTCAAATCGTCGGCATTCACGATACCAAATGACTCTTCACTAGGATCATAAGCGTTCCGCTCACCGTCTAGGATCGAAAATCGTTTGTGGGGACCGGCTACCTCAATTGCACGACGAGCTGCAGTTGCAGAGGAAAAGACCTGGGCTTCATCCCAAATGAACCAATTAGTTTCAGGCGGAATTGGTGAAGGTTTAGAAGTTCGGTCAGATTGAATGAGAATCGATTCATACTCTAATGGTCGTTCTTCAACCTGTCCGAATGTTTTAATGGCCATTGAGGCCTTCGTTGTGATCCCTGATTGAAACTTTTCAAACGAGGGGACCGACAACTGCTGATTCCTCGACAAATTCTCAAAGTGCCCTCGCGGGAAAAATTCTTGAATCGGCTGCGAGCCTAAGGATTTATCATCAATGGACAGTGTGTCAATCCAACAGCGGTCATGGCCCGCGATTGGTGCATTTCCCACCTTTTCCAAATGAATATTGAGCGGCACCACATTTTGCCGAATCTCCAAGGAACCGCTCGGATGAACGGCTATGCCCTCGGCTTGTTCCTCTTCTCGCTCACGGAGAGTTTCTACGATCGTTCCCTGCGTGGGAAGAACACTCCCCCAATTATGGGGATCGTTCAAGGCCTCTTGGAATAGAGGCCAGGGATCAGTAGCTTCCAACGTTTCTTGGCTGGAACTGCCCCATGTGATCGAAAACTTAATCTTAATTTTGAACCAAAAGATTTTGATCTTGGCTTTCCCTTTGGCATGCCAAGGTCGAGGACCTGAGAGAGAGAATGCCAAACTGATTTCTAGGCCGCTCCACCGTCGATATTTCAATTTCACGCTGGCTTGAATATCGACTTCAAAGGAAAAAGGGCGAAACCGAAAAATCGCATCGAACCCTAAATAGCCCCGAATGACAAAACCAGACTTTTTGGCATAGATTTCAACACTCTTTCCAAACTGGAGAGAGTTCGGCGTCAAGGCAAAATACGACCGGCCGGTCAGTTGGAACGAACTGTCCTTACAGAGACAAAACGTTAATCGCCGCAACCCCTCAAAAATTCGTGCTGGCGCAGGGGGCTTATAGCGAGGATGAAACCCGCCGACGGCCAATGCGAAGCTTGGATTCTCACCCCAATTCAACAAAAAGGCGGCATCACCTAAGAGCCCATATTGCAAGACTCGGGAATTAAAGAGCGACGCTTGGAAGGTCAGTTCTTTCTTTTCGGTATCGATCACACCCAAAAGATCTAAACGCAGAACAATGAGATCTCGCTCTTCATCAGGCAACACAATATTGAGCTGTCCCAATAACACAATACGTACAGGCGCTGGGAGATCCAAAAAGATCCCTAAATCACCACTAATGATATTGGGAGTTCCCCAGCCAAGACGGACAACCGGTCCAACAACAAATCGTCCATTTTCTGGAGGAAACACTGTCCGCAAATCACTAATCATCTTTGAAGTATTGGCAACAACAGTGACTGGATCAGGAAACAGAATCGAATCGATCGTCTGATTCTTAATGCCCGCTTGTAGCGCCTCGATCGCAATCGTCCGATTGATGCCAATCAGCCCACCCACACCAGAAAGGGTAAAGCCAAACGACAACTGAATGGGCGGATCAAAGATGGCCGTAATGCCGATGAGCATGGAAAACCCGTTAGATCCGTCTGGTAGCTTAGTCGAGATCAGACCATAAGCCGCCATCCCTATCTCACCAAAGTTCAACCCAACAAACCCAAAATATCGATGGTTGGCTTGATCGATATCGAGAATTCCAGCGCCAGTAATGCCGCTGGCATTAATGGAAAGACCTGCACCCACGGGTGGAAGAAAATTAAAACCAATATCAAGGGGGCCAAATTTACCCTTACGATCGGCTGGAAAGGATACTGGGACAATGAGGCCAATTCTTTCTAACGATATGCCTATTGGTCCCAATTTAAGTCCTACTGAGACACCGACCCGGCTTTCTAGGGTTGTAGGTGAGTTGACGTCCCCCGAAGCGGATAGGGTTAAATATAAAGATTCAATTGATAATGGATCGATCTTCAAGTGCAGAGGAATAGTAACCTCAATGGCTGCTTCCCCTCCTATGAAAAAACCTCGCTCCGAAGATGCACCAACTGTTAAACTAAAGGTTGCAACAATAGGTTTTTTAAAAATGGTTTTTTTCAGGAAGGCGTCTGGATCAGAAGACTCAATTGTCAAAATTCCTCCGTCCAGAATAAATTCGATTCCAAAGTCAGCGTTCGTACCATCCAACTTTGTAAAAAGGACTGTTTCCAGATTTTGGACTTCAAAACGAGTTTCTTTAGGGGCACCAAATAGAAAAATAGGTTCTTCTTCTGAATTCCGTACCCCAAAGAGAAAGGTTCCTTGTGTATTAATGTTGTTAAGAATTCCTGTGTCAATCGTGAAACGCGAAACAGGGCGAAAGGCGGCAACAATACCTCCCGCCACTTCGCCTCCCCCTTCCAGAAATGCTTCAATGTTGTCCGACACGGGAAAAGCCTTGTCAAGGTTACCTTCAATCTGCGGCATGATACCGAGCCCAATGTCAGTTGTTTCACTTCCCTCCACCGCAGAAATGATCAGACCAAAAAAGACTTCTGCCGCTTCCTCCTCCTCCTCTACTTTATTACTAAGAAGAGGAAGTTGTAATACCCATGGCTTTACATCTGCGGAAATGGCGGAGGGAAGAAACCTTTCCAGGAACGGCCCTTCCGGCTGGTCTGTGAGAACGAAATGTCCCAAAGCTTTAAAAAATTTCTCCAAGCGATGAAGTAAAAGGCGATATTTAAAGTCGGAGGTGGACCACCCATAAATTGTTGTTAAGAGGTCCTCAGAAGATTTGAGAAAGGTTGGTAAACGCTCCCAGTGGAATGTATAGGAAACATATTCGATTTCACGGTCGTTCTCGACTTTTGCTTCGAGAACACCAATAATGAGAAAAAAACGAAAGAGAGCGGGTTTGCGACTGACCAGATAATTTGCAAAGAGAAGATCAAGAAGCTCGTTTAGCGTGGATGAAGGAAGCCCTGCAGAGACGAACGCCGGGGAAAGAGACCCAATTAAACGCACAGCCGAAACTATCTTGTCAATGAGGTCCAGTGGATTAGATCCAGAAGCATTTGCGTCAAGATAGTTTTCGACTTCCTCCTGAACCTGGGTAATAGTTTCAACCACTGTTCCTAGATTTCCGACGACGGGGTCGAAATCTCTCTCTTCCCGCATATACCCCAAACGCTCTAACAGCCTTTTCAAGTCACTTGCCGTCGCAATGCTTGTTGAAAGTGGGCTTAAAAAAAATCTTGCTTCTCTTAGAATAGTTTGAATAGACATTTTGACTCTTAAATGAGGTGCGCTAACATAGAAGCGAATTGTTCACCAATGTCCCTGTCAAGGTTGATGGGGTTGAAGTCAGAATCCAGGAGTTGCTCCAATCGTGCTTTTGTAATCGAAAGCCCCTCTTCTTTTAAATCTTCAAATTTTCCGAATTTTTTAAATTCATCAAAGTATTCAAGAATTCCTGCCCGCCCATTGGGAAAACGACCATACTCCTGATCAATCCTCAAGTGGTCTTGAGAATAGCGTACCAACCTGTGCTTTTTATACCAACTAGTGGGATAATCGGAGGCCCATTGGTCTTCGGGTTCTTTGTCCCACTTATGTATAGAAAATATTCGATTGATTTGAGCGGTGTCAGTTATTAAAATATTGATCTCGGTATCTGCTTTTCCATCCAGCGAACGTCCGTTAACATTCGCGGATCCAACCATGAATGCCTTCCGGTCAATCATCATCATTTTTGCGTGAATATAAGGAATGCTTAAAACTTGTTTTTGGGAGGGAGTGAGCGGTATGGGAATCCATATCCTGCATCTGGAATTTGAAACTAGAGGACTAAGCGTCTTGCTTCGAAGATAGAGGGTCAGTTTGTTAATTGGATCAATGGTTAGGGATAACTTTTGTGCCCTGGCCAAAAGCCTGTTTTTTACTTCAGTAGATGCACCTCGCTTGGCATAATTTTCACGTATACGTATAAGATCTTTTCTTTCACCCATCTCTTCGGTGTAAGAGGGCATGATAATTGTAAGACGAAGTCCCGCTTCATCATCTAGTTGTTCAAGGAGAAGTTCTGCTATTTCCGGATGTCGAACATACTGATTAACAATAAAAATGTGATCTTTTGCTTTGGGTATCCAATCTTCATAAGCATCCAAAGTATCGTCATCGCCAGGCATGGTTCTAGGGACTTCGAATTTATCTACATCTAATGAACCCTCCTGAATTCCATCGGCCACAACATCATCCAGTTCAGCTCCGCTAGAAAGACCGAAACCTTTAAACTCACCATCATCAACCTTCTCTAAATCATCATTCCAGCGTTCAATAAAGTTTTCCAAGATTGGAATAGCTGGCTTTCCCCGGACGCGAAGAGATGTATCATGCCACCATTTCCCACCGTGATAAGTTTCACTTTTACTTCGATAACCCGATGGACCGGAAGAAAAATCAAGGCCACCGCAATAAGCAACTAATTCCTTGTTACCTCCCTTCTTGCCAATGACAAGGAGGGTTTTTTGGTGATGTGTGCCTAAAGTCGCAGTGGCCAGGTTAAAAAATTCCGAAGGGGCCCGCTTTTTAATGGCCTTTTTCCAAACATTTAATTTCATCCATGCTTCTTGTAACTCTTCCTCTGGGTCTGGCGCACCAGGGAGCATCAGAAGAAAATCAGTCCCGAGCGGGAAATCAGGTAGATGGAATTCCAGCTGGGTACTTAAAATAATCTGCAATCTTCCCTTTTCCACAGCTGCTTCCTTGACAACATTTTTATAGAAGGAAGAGGCTTCGTCTAAAAGGTTTGGATATGGCCTTCCGTTGTAATTGGTGTTCCAGAGGATTCGCACTTCGGAGTCTGTCTTTCTCAATTGGTCAACGATAAACTTCCGAAAGTTAGTCCTTCGGTTGAGATAAATCCAAGGATGAAGAAGCCATGAAGTAATAAAAATTTTCGGGGAGGTTAGTTCCCCAACTCGGTGTAATATGTCTTGGTAATATTCATCGGCATCACTGAGAAATTCCAAATCCCCGTTGAATTGTTTCGGGTTGTAACGTTCATAAGAGACTCTAGGCATGGTTTGCCTCTATAAATTTGCAATTCCAACCATGATTCAGCGACAGAATTTTATTTCTTGCCATTCTAATTTTCCTTCACCACATCAAACTCCAACCCACTACTCCCTTCTCCTCCACCAGTCAGTACTTTACGGCCATACCAGGTATAGGTTTCGCCATCAACCCAGCGAATGCGATGCGCGGTGACGAGTACGCGCACGCCCGAACGCAGAACTGTTCCTTCCTCAAGCCAGAGCAGCGGGTCATCTTCGAGATCCATCAAACGGGACATCGCAGTGATGGCTGTTGCTTCTTCATCCTCAACATTTCGTAACATTTGGCCGCGTCGCAAGCGCATAATTTTCCTGTCGGTGAAGCCGAATAAGGCATTGGCATTCGTCGGTAAAAACGGAAACCAATTCTCTGGGACAGTCGTCGCAAGACGATAGAGTGGCACGCCGCTTCCGACTGAGTGGTCGCCCTCTCCTAACGTTGTTAACTCCTGTTTTTTGGCCTTTCGCTCCTCTTCCAATTCCTCTCGCACAGTTTCCTCAAGATTGTTGGCTGCCAGCTCCCGTTCAATTTCGCGTATGCGTTCTTCCAAGAGGCGGATTTGCCATTTTCGTTCTCGCTCGTGGCGTTCTCGTTGTGCATCAAAGCCATGAACTGGTTGGCCCATAGCATTCAATACCGTACGCTCGACGCCCCAGATTTTGTTAGCGCCTTCATCACGGAAAAATGCGATTTCTTCGACGGGCTTTGGTGATTCTTCCCGGAACCCGGTCACAGGAGGCACGAATAAAATATCGGCCACGCCGGGGTGTTCTGGATTGGCACCGTCCAGACCGTCAATTGGTGACAAGGCGGAGAGGGTAAAGAGTTCCCAACGGAGCTTCGGATCATGTGTATCTCTTCTAGCTCGTCTGATCTGCTCTTCCACTTTTTTTCTGAGAGGTTCGGTCGATATGACCTCGTTGAATGCGTTGTGAATAAAGAGGGAATCGATTCTGACCAGATTAGCCATTGGGACCGGCAAGGGGAAGGAGAACCAATCATCGCCATAGACCAGCACAAATTCCATGAGCAGCAGCTTCGCCAAGTCCGGCTTGGCGACGTCGAGGTTGCCAAAGTTCAGATTGGCATCTTCGAACTCCCACCACCGTGGGGAGAGTCCTCCGGCAGTGATGGGTCGCGCATGTGCTCGGATTGGTCCATCGGGTGTTTGGTTTGTCCAGGCTCTTTGCGCAACGCCAGCGATATTTGCCGTATACCAATCTAATGCGCCGTTGCGGTAACTCGGCGCCACGAGACGCGTCTTTTGCTCTCCTCCCGCCACTGGAGGGTTCAACTCAAAACGATAATCAAGCTGCTGATTCCTCCAGGCCAATGCTCGTTGCGGGGTTGATCGGCCGTACAATCGTAAAAACCATTCATTAAACTCAGATTTGGCTTGCTCAAGTTGTTGGGACTGTTCGTCTGTTAGTGTTTCGGGAACCTTTAGAATATCAGTAACCCCACCTTCCGTGTTACCATTCTCCGGCTTGATGACTTTCAGTAAAGCTTTGCCATCAATCACACGGTTTTTCATCAACGACAAAAAACGCCTTGTAGCATAATCGATGGCTGTCCATTTATCTCCCGTTGGTGGCACTAGGGGGTAGATTGTTCGGTAAAATTCGATAACATCTTTGCCCTGATTAACGAAATTTTTCTTCAGAAATCGCTCAAACTGTTGCCCAATTTGTATTCTTGCACGCCAATTGAGTGGGAACCATTCCTGTTCCACCTCTCTCTCCAAGGGACGAACAATCTGAGTAGTGTTCGACCCATTTCGATCATGAGTGAGATCGCGGATCGAAGTGGATTCGCCTAATTTTACATGATCCACGGATTGGGTAGAGTATTCAAATTTCACGGAAAGTGGAGAGCCTGCATCTTCCGCTTGAAACTCCCCTGTTTGCCATTGACGAGCTAGCATCCAGAGTGGATCCGCCGTACGTACTTCCAACCCCGAAGCGAAATCATTCGACCGGCATCGGGGTTCTATTCTTAGCCAAGCTGCAAATGCTTGATGAAAGGCTGCATCAATTCGTTGCCCCATTGACATCGCGTTACCTCATGCCTCATCAACCACACTAAATGCAATGAATAATGGTTTCTTTTTCTCGCAGTAACCCATAACGACCAACTTCGATGATTCCCACCGTTCCCCCTACCTGCACTTGAATAGGGTTGGCCATAATTTGAAGGTCTGAATCGGGTATATCAACCACGATAGGTGGCGGACTATGACGTTTTTTGTGTCCTTGCACCCATATCTTTCCACCGTAAACCGTCTCAGATATCTCACCACTAACCATCCATTCACTGCCGTTTTCATCCTTCAAAAGAAGTCCATGAGTGCTTGAAAACACAACCCCCACAGCAGTGGGTGGGATTTGAACACCGGGTACAAACACAATTTCATATTCGTCAATCCAAATATGTTTCCGATTATTAAATTCTAGCCTCTGTCCCTTAGTGATCTTTATCCATGATTTTAGCGGTGCAGGCCAGCCCATTAGTTTCCATATCTCATACGCTTTGCCTCCATGCAGGTCATGATCGATGGTGCCGTCTACCCTGAGCAAGACTTTTGGAATTGCGCTAACGTTGGGGCGAGTCGGGTTTATAATTTGGTTTTCTAATTCCCATATCACTTCTCCAGTTACAGGTGTCGAGAGAGAGTGGAACCCATGGGGATACTCGAGCACTTGATAGTCTCTAATGAAAACTCTCCTGGAGGCAGAAACGATATCACCACGAAGTTGAATCTTGGCCGATGTCATGACCGACCATGAGAGTTCCTCAAAGTAGAACATCCCCTGGTGAGGAGCTGAAAACTTCGGATCCTCTTGTATGGTCCACCACACTTCTTCACTCTCCACATCAGCGTCTATACGGAGGTACGGGAATTCTAAGGTACCTTCGAGGCAGCCAGTCTCAAATTTCTCAATTTGCTCAATCCAGTCACCTATCGACTCCACAAACACATTCCTGGCCCAGCCAGGCTGCTCGGGGTCGGTGGCCAACATCAGCGCTGGTAAGGCTATGCCCACGCTAAGATCATCAAAGGTTTGGTCGGGCTTTTCGCCCATGGCATCGGGATCCACGGCTCTGACCTTGGCCAAATCTAGCGTATCCTTGATAATGGCGATCAATTCATCTTCATGCCAATATCCGTGATTGATCTCCTGCTGACTGGGGACGGCCAATAGCAGTGCCTGTGGTGGTTGCGAGTTGGGTTGGTTATATTGAAATGCAACGCTGGTCTCGATAATCGGACTTGGAAGAAGTTCGTCCCACTCTTGCACTACGAGTCCTGCGACTCGTGACTCCTGACGGTTGCCGTTCTTATTCACAAGACTAGTAATCGGTTCAGGGGAAACCGCAACAAGGGACAAGACACCGCGATGCGTCGTTTCATCTGTGTGAATCGCCTCGCCCCGCTCCTCATCGCTTAACCCAAGCCAGCGATTGTTTTGGTGGAACGGAAGTTGCGCGACAGACATTTTGAGTTCTGAATCTGCGTTAACCTCCACGGCCGCAGCCCACGCGGACAAGGCCATCATGCTATTTTCTAAATCTCGTAGCGGTGGGTGGACTGTCTCAGCCTGTTGAAGCCATAAACGAATTCTCTCTTCCCCTAAACCTGCGAGGAGGTCTTCTTGTGCAAAAGCTTGAGTGAGTTCTTGCGAATTTGACGGTACAAACGTTGGCAACACTACAAAATTCTTGCCTAACAGTGCTTTCACGCATTCAACTAACAGCTCTACGGTTTTCCTTGCCCTATCTTCTATAGCCTGCTCCTTTTGTGCAGAGTGCAGCGCATGAATCTGTTGTTTTTTCGGGTCATACTCACGAAGGCGTTTCTGTAATTGACTCAAGGCACTCTTTGCCAGAGCTTCTAAATTGGGATCATTCTTGCTCGAAGGGACGATCCCTGTGATTCCATATTGAAAGGCTTTGAATAGTCCTGCACGAACTCGGTCAGATCTTGATAAAGGGTCAGTCTCTGACGTCAATAATTCATACAGATCATCGGTGAGGTCTTTTATCGATTCATGTATCTGACTAACTCTTCTCTGCAACTCATCGAGATCGTGCTCCGTAAAGTCTACGGTTTCTGCGTTTTGAGGGAGCATCAGACTGTCCGGACGAAGATACATAATATGGGAAGGTGTCAGAATATTCAGAAGTTGCCGGCCCAATTCACACGTGTCTTCTAATCCATGGTTCAGGTGTTCTGGGCGAGTCACATCTACCTCGACACGGTTTCCGGGAGCTAAGCCAAACTCATTCCGTGCCCAGTATCCGAAAATCTGCTCGATATCCGTCTCTTCGCCTTGTGGAGGGAATGCGGACAGATACAAGAGATCGATAGGTTTCAGATGTACGGTGCTGACTGTATTCAGTTCTTCTAAATTGATCCAATTGACACCGGTTGTCACCCACGGCCGTAGCTGTTCAACTACAGTCATATCGATTCCTTCAACCTCTGCCAAATTCGTAATTCTCTGGAATGGGGATTTGCCGTCCTGATTGTGTTCTTGACGGTATTGGATTATTGCCTGCGCCATCTCAGGACTGAGGCCTAAAAGTAAAAAATCGGGCTCCATGGCATGGTTAACATTGATGCGTTCATATGGCTCATCTTCGAGTTTCCTTGACTCCACCGTTCCCCAACGTTGAAGTCTTTCATGAATGATGTCCTCTTGAATTTCTGGCACATTGTGTAAAGCATCGAAGGTCTGGAGCGGCCCCTTTTTCTCGAGGTACTGGAGAATTCCTTGTGCAATTTCTGGTGCAATGCCTGGTATGGTCACTAACTCAGCTTTGGTGGCTTCGTTAATATTAATACGAGCTGAGCGAAATCGAACTCGACAGCCAATATCGCTAAGTGGACCAAACAATTTGGCAATCCATGCGGCAAGACGTGGTTCCGCTCTTTCTCTTGGGTTCTTGGGGATGTAATTTTTTTCCGGTGGCAGCATAAAACAGACACGATGTGACAGGGATTTTCCCGAAACAGGTGTGGCCATCGATTCAACTGGTTGTGGATCGGTATTCCCCGCTATTGCCTCTAATACTCCTCCAGCCTTTTCAAAGTCGCCTTGAACACCTTGAAACACGCTTTCGCACATGAGCAAGTCGCTAACGGCATCTAATGTATTTTCTACAACTTTGACTGCGCTCCGAAGCTTACTTTCTTCAGCTAATAGCCTTTCAACAACCTCTATTGAGCCAGGATCTGGTCTCAAGATATCAGTCCGATTTCGGTCCTGATACCATTTCGCCAACGTCAGGCCATCTACAACATTGCGTGCCGCGACAGCTTCAATAGTCTCACCTTCCTGGAACTCAGTTTCCTGGCCAGCTGTTAATGGGAAGGCGTTGCGAAACTCATCAATGTATTGATCGAGCTTTCGCGCTTGTAGAGCTCTCTCAAATTGAAATCCTAATAATACCCCTAGTGGCTGTTCTTGTCGGATCCCTTCAATAGTGTGCATGGCACATCGCACCCGTTCAGAATTAAGATTGATCCGAAAAGGATTCTCTGCATTTCCGTTTTGATGTGTTTGATATGCACTATGAAGCACCGCCGCTGCTGCCGCATGACGCGTTGATGGGGTATGAACATACCCTCCGCTCGGAGTGGAATCGACTGGTGCCACATTTTCCAGCCATCCATACGCTCCGAGATAAATGCCTGCAGGATTCTCTCGACGCATGGCGTGCAACCGCTTTGTGGCGAATGAGGTGATCCAGGCATCAAGGCGATGTGCCGTCAAATCAAGCGTTTCCCGAAAAATTCCATCAATGTCGACCTTGGTTGGCTGTTGACGAAAGGTATATACGATATCGTGAAACGTATCGGTTCCCACTCCAGCAATCTCATCAATTTGCTCTAAAGATTCAAACCTTCCTCTAGGAAGGTTCTTTCTTGTGTCCAGAATCTTTTTGGCAACCGATTGGCGAATGCCATAGGCTCTTGGGGGAGCAGCTCCAAACTTAGGGTCATCGACGATACGCCGCACGATTTGTTCTGGTTGGCTCACAGTGTTGAAAAATTCTAGTGCGTCAGATGATACCAACAAACAAATGGCGGCTCGCGCTTCTTCAACGGAAATGGCTGCCTGCGGCGCAAGCTTGAGTGCTCGTGACAAAAGGTCGAACAACAGGGTTTTAGAGTCAGAGGTTACGCCCTCGCACAAGTGGCGAAGATATCGCATGGGAATATCCAATGTTTCTTGCCCATTTTCTTTCGCAATATGGCGAACAAAAGGTATTTCCAGATCTTTGTCATTCCACCAGGCAAATAAGCGAAACAACGGGGTTTGTTCTAATTGCTCTACGGACAGGTTACTGATCGTGCTCCATGAGTTGACCCGCTGACGCCGATGATTCCGCCATGTTTCATCCCATTTCTTCACCCAACCGAGGGGTGTCTGTGCAGGACTGTTCCCGTAGGGCGTATCTTCTCCAAACAAAAAATCCCTCATGCCCACAAGTAACCACGCGACTAGGCGTTCGTCCACGAACGGTCGTGTGTGATAAGAAAGCGATACGGGTGACATAGCTAGAATTTGCAAGAGTTCTTTATCTGGATCTCCGGTCGTATTCACACGAGGAACCCGATCAGGATCGAGTGCCCACCTCAACCATTGGTCATGGAGCTGGACAAGAATCGTGTGTAATTGAGAATCAAAAGTGTGATCTGAATTGGTCTGGCCGTCATGATCAAGTGGAGAGGTTTTCCATCCATAGGGATGCTCATTGGATCTTGGGCGAACGCTTGTTACTGGTAAAATGCCATATGGCTGTTCATCGATCCGAATCGTCGGAAGGGGGGCACTTGGCTGGACAAATTCTTGGACATGTTTACTGAGTTTTGCGAGCTGTGTTGAGTCAAGTACATCGTGCATTAAATATCGAAGAAGATAGTCTCCCGTTGCTGGCCATAGAGCTGTACGCATAGCTTTAGTGAAGACTTCCGGTGTTTCATCGTTTCCTTCAATATATTGAAGGGATTGTGATCTTAGGCCTAAACCTAGTGCATGGCCTAATCGTTCGGCATTGGTTCTTGGTTCGCGTGGTGGCCGATCCCATTCCGAATGTCCGATAAATTCCACGTTATAACTATGCTCTGGCTCATCATCTTTCTCAGAATACCCCGAGCGAGTCTGTTCGGTGTTGTTGGTTGCTGTCCCAGACTTCAAGAAAGCGAGGCCGTTGGAATAATGATGACTATCAATGAGTCTCTCTAACAATTGTGCGCTCTGCCGTTCATTGATTGAAGACTTCACTCCAATTGCAATCATTCGGCTAAAGGGCGGTTGATCCCCGAGTCCTTTTTTAGTGAGGGAGACCTTGACACCTAATCCCATTTGGACGGCTGTCTCAAAATCATCCAACCACCGTGTCCCTGGTCCCAGCATGCCATTGCCATATTCAATATGCTCAAGAAAGACACCAAAAAGTGTGTCGGTGAGGTTGTCGAATGTTCCATCTGGATCAAGATACTCCTGCCTCCAAATCCGTTCGATGTCAGCAAGATCCTGAAATTGTGCCTCTCGCATATCAATAGTCTGTTGCGCCAATCTCTGAATCTCCGCTCGCCTCTCGCTCATCCTTCCAGAGAAACGGATGATGGGTTCCACAATATCGGCAGGTGTAATCGCCGTTTCGTTAAAAAATTCAAGAATTTTGTCCTCCTTCGCATCAGATTCACCATTAGAGGGAGGGCGAATGAATATTTCATAGAGGGTATCCACAAGGTTGTCGAATATTCCCTCGGGATCCAAATCCTGTTTGTTCCAAATCCGTGCAATGTCAGCAAGTTCTTGAAATCGAAATCCACCCGCATCTCGTAAATCGATCGTGGTTTGAGCGAGTCGCCTGATTTTTTCTCTATCAAATTCGGGTAATCCAAAGAAACGGACCACTCGTTCCCGTAAATCTTGGGGAGCTTGTACTTCATTGAAAAATTCCAGGACCTTCTTCTGTTTGGTTTGCTTGTCGAGACCCAAATCAGGAGGAGCCATCAGGTGAACTTCTGCGGAAATTGGCTTCCCTTCTTCCTGATAAATTCGTCTGTCCTCTTGGTTATATACATTGACAATGAACCGATCAGGTAAGACACGACTTAAGGCGCGCTTTGGCAGTTCCTGGGTTTCCAAACCAAGGTCTTTGGCCATTTGAGCACCCAACTCCACTAATCTGTTTTCAGCTTTAAAGGTCTTATATTGACCTTGATAGCTTTCGAATTTCTCCTGGTGAATCTCCTTAATAATCCACGCCGCTCTTTCTGCACTGAACTTTCTTACTAACTCCCGCCATGCATCTGTCCTCCGTTGTTCCTCAGGCGCGGATTCTTTTCCGCTGAATTCAACTACATATCGATAACCCAGTCCGGCAAGAGCTTCATCTACGGTGAGTTTGGATTCATGAGATTCAATCGCTACGTCATCTGGATAGATCCGGACCCAAAGCTCGCTCCTCTCATTCATAAAACGAGTTTCAAGTCGTACAGGAAAGAGAAGAACTGGCAAACGATCCTTTAACAACGGGATAGTCCTCTATATCTTTGTTGGATGCAATGTTTTATCGTTCATCTGATCAGGACCAAAACATATGTCGGTTAGGTCTACCTCAAAAAAAGTTACAGAATTGGATACAGATTTGAGAAAAAATGCCTGGAATCCCTGGATACTGCCCTAGTGGATCGAGTCTCTGAAAAAAGAGTGCAGCAACCGTCTTACCGATCGGGCAAGTCGACTGTCCTACTATTGAGAGTGGATTTTGGGTGTGATGTCTTGAAACCCAGGAGAAAAGCTGATTTTTGAATGAGTTTTTTGCAGCTTGATTGGCAGGAGCGAATAGCATTCTCTCTCCTGAATGATTTCTCTTAAATACCGAAAGCCTCTTGTTGGATACTTGCTCCAACATTGGTCTCTCCTGGACATCAACAGATCAACACCCAAGGGACAGATGGATCAGAATGAAGAGACCGTATGACTGGATGGTCTGTCCGTCAGATGAGGTCTTGACTTATACATATAATAAGCCCCTGGATTTTCCCTCATCATTAAGTTGAGATTTTCTTCGTTGAAAATTGTGTTCTTTTTCTTCGACCTGAATCTTAATAGCTAACGCTTAAAATATCTTCGTCCAACCATGCTTGTTGCCTTCTTCGCGGGTGTAACTGACCCTGTCCTTCTTTTCTCTTTCTTCCACTTAAATATACGAATGTTACTTATTCTGACTTATCGATCTACTTTTTCTCTCTTGAGAGTGAAATTAGAAAACTGGACAAGGACCCATTATTTTTAAAGCAAGAACTGTTCTAGGTTTATCTGAAAGATTCAGATTCCAAGGAGGATCATAAACTCGTTAAGATTGAATGACTTAGTGGCAGGAAGCGATTTACGGAAAAGGAAAGGCTGCAATGAAAAAGTATCTAATTAGATACAATTTATATCTGATCAGATACACATCGTATTAAAAGATAGCGCACACACCACCTCTTTCCCATGGCCTTAGGTGGAAGTATTTACAGTGAGAGAGACGAAAACTTAGCAGAAGTTGGCAAGATGCTACTTGGTAAAATGTCTTGCAAGCAACGTCGCTAATTCTTCAGCTTCGATCTTGCCTTCACGAGTGAGAAGTAATGTACCATTGGCAAAGAAGTGAGTCGTGGGATAGGTTTCAAAATTATGTTGCTTTTTAATGGCGCGGCATTTTCCAGGAACATGCATTTTGGCTTTGCCGAACCGAATGCTGGCATGGTCGTGAGCTGAAGCTTCTAGGATAGGGTCATAGGCCTTACAGGGCTCACAGGTGGCAATTCCATAAGCTATGACAGCCGCTGGGGCTTGCGTAAAATCTTCATAGTTTTCATCATTCACATTTTCCACAATGCCCGACATACTGTCTCCTTTTTCTGATTGTGGATTCTGATTCCAGACCAGACAAAAGAAAACCCCAAGGGAGCGACAATACTCCGCTTAGGGTTTTCTCATCTTATCACAGGGATTAAGATAATTTACTTAAGGCTTCTAAGATTTCTTTATCATCCCGTGCCACTTTGATTTCTTGAACTTTGGCATAGGCGACTTTGCCGGCTTTATCGACAATGACGGTGGCCCGCTTCGAACAGTTCAACGGTTCAAAATACAAGCCATAGGCTTTAGACACGGTTCGATGCATATCCGCCAACAACTTATGTTTGAGTTCGAGGGAATCGGCCCAAGCTTTATGAGAAAAGAAACTGTCGCAGCTAATGCCCATGATTTCTGCATTGGCCGATTCGAAGCTGGGAAAGTCATCCGTCAAACATTTGTTTTCGCCTTGACACACAGGACTCCAATCCAAGGGATAAAAGGCAAGCACGACGTTTTTCTTTCCCTGAAAGTCACTGAGTTTGATATCGTTTTGGTCCTGATCTTTCAGGGTAAAATCCGGGGCTACATCTCCGACTTTAATTTCTGCCGCAACATCTGACATGTTCTCTCTCCTCCTTGTTGATGAACGATTACGAAAAACACCTGAGTAGCCATTGGTCGTACCATGGGGTGAAAAAGTTTGTCAATTGGCACAAAAGACCTATGGAATCGCTCATGGGGTCTTTCCAAAAATATTCTTTTCAGGATTTTCTTCAGCACAGTCTTTTGAAGAATGTCGAGCTCGAATTGAGCCTTGCTTACCTTGTATTTTCCCCCATCTCGGGGTATCGTAATTTGTAAGCGGTGAATTATTTCCCTCTCCTGAGCACCTGACACAAAGGATCTCCTTTCTTTCCCGAATGAATACCTTTCAGCAGTTTTTTTCAGGGCTCAAAACGTGGTCTTGGTTGCGAATTGTCCTCGTCTGTTCTCTCATCCTGGGATGCATCGGCACTGGAACGATCATTGGGATCCTTTGGATCGCCACCCGTGATTTGCCAACCTTTGATTCATTCCAGGATTATCAGCCAAGTTTAGTGTCTCGAGTGTATGCCGATAACGGAGAAATTATCGGACAATTTTTTAATGAGCGTCGTCTGTATACCCCTATTGACCAAATCCCTCAAGCCCTGACTCAAGCGGTCATTGCAGTGGAGGATACTCGGTTTCTTGAACATCCTGGGCTCGATATTGTGGGGATTGCACGGGCCGCATGGACGAATCTCAAAAAAGGGGGGCGCTTTCAAGGTGCCAGCACCATTACGCAACAATTGGCCCGAGCTCTCTTTCTCTCTCCGGAACGCACCTATCAACGAAAAATCAAAGAACTCATACTCGCGATTAAAATGGAATGGGTCCTGACGAAGGATCAAATTTTGGAAATGTATCTGAATCAAATTTATTTCGGACATGGGGCGTATGGGATTGCGGCGGCCACCCTCACATACTTCGATAAAAGCGTGACGGAGCTCAGTCTGCCTGAAGCCGCATTTTTAGCAGGACTGCCCAAAGCGCCCAACACCTATTCTCCATACCGCAATCCAGAATTGGCCAAGTCTCGGAAAGAATTAGTGTTACATCGAATGACCCAAGCTGGGTTTCTTTCGGACGAGGAAGCCCGTGTGGCTATCGGTGAAACATTGAATTATCGCCGTCAGTCCATCGAGCGGATTGGTTCCTATTTCATCGAAGAAGTCCGACAACACCTCGTCGAGCGATACGGGGAATCATTAGTCTATAAAGGCGGGTTACAGATCTACACCACATTAAATATACCCATGCAAAAACTTGCAGAAGAAAGCCTACAACAGGGCCTACGTCAAGTCGATAAACGCCAAGGATGGCGAGGGCCTCTCGGACACCTACAATTGACTAAAGACTTCGTCCCTCCTGATGAATATCCAGAATTACAAAGTCCTCGAGCAGCTCTGATTCATGGGTTATATCGAGGTCTTGTCACACACGTCACCAGAAAATCTGCAAGTATTTTGGTTGGCAACACTTATAAAGGGACGATCTCCTTCAAAGACATGAAATGGGCCCAACGTCGGCTGAAGGACATCAACGATCTTGAGACGGCAGTGACGAAAAAAAAGGCGACTCCACGAGATATACTCAAAGTTGGCGATATCGTGGAGGTCTTGCCTAAACAAGACAATCTCGAAGCTGGCATCTTTGTCTTAGAACAGACTCCGCTCGTTGAAGGTTCATTACTCGCTCTTGACCCACGAACAGGTGCAGTTCAAGCGATGGTAGGGGGCTATGATTTTAATCGTAGCCAATTCAACCGTGCAGTGGCTGCCAGACGACAGCCGGGCTCAGCTTTCAAACCTCTTATTTATGCCACGGCCCTTCAACAAGGGCTGACTCCTGCCACATTGATTTTGGACGCACCCGTGGTTTACCAAGATGAAGAACTTGATCGAGTCTGGAAACCAGAAAATTATGAGAAACGTTTTTATGGAACCATCTCACTTCGTGAAGCCTTGCGCCATTCGCGAAATGCAGCCACAGTCAGACTTCTTGAACAAATTGGCGTCCCGGAAGTCGTGAATGTGGCAAGCCATTTAGGTATACAAAGTCCACTCAGTCAGGACCTGTCTTTGGCCCTCGGGTCTTCAAGCGTGACTCTCCAAGAAATCACTTCAGCCTATGGTGTCTTTTCCAACCAAGGCATGTGGTTG
Source organism: Epimenia babai (assembly GCA_011762755.2). Taxonomy (NCBI): domain Eukaryota; kingdom Metazoa; phylum Mollusca; class Solenogastres; order Cavibelonia; family Epimeniidae; genus Epimenia; species Epimenia babai. The sequence continues at coordinate 30,887 of WURV02153347.1, forward strand.
CGCCCCTATCAAATAACCCTGGTCCAAAATGTGAAGGGGGAAATCCTGGAACAACATCTCTTTGAACCAAGGCAAGCCATGACACAGGAAAATGCCTATTTGACCACGAACATGTTAATGGATGTTATCCAAAGTGGAACCGGGCGTCGAGCCAAAAAGATCGGACGTCCATTAGCTGGGAAAACCGGAACAACGAATGGCTACAACGATGCATGGTTTGTGGGGTATGCCCCTAACCTGGCAACCGGTGTGTGGGTGGGGTTCGATTCGGTCAGGACACTAGGTCGATTAGAATCTGGAGCTCATGCGGCGCTGCCCATCTGGACGCAATTCATGGGACAGGCTCTACGTGATTTGCCGGTGATGACATTTGCAATCCCTGAGGGGATTCAGTTTGCCCAAGTCGATACAACAACTGGAGACCTCCCAACAAAAACTAGCCGACATATTAGTACTGAGGTATTTCGGAAAGGCGCAGAACCAGAGAAAGCGGCAACTCCAAGAGCCAACCCAATGGACTTTTTTGAATTTGACCGAATGAATTCGGGATCCTCAAGCCAATTATCTTCCTATTAGTGCATCCACTTACTGGAATTCAGCCAAAGGTGAAAGTGATCTGAATCGCTTATACCTTCTTGGCAACATGGAAATCCAGAACAGCATCCTCTCACATCGGGTTCTGGTAATGAAGCCGGGTCCACTCAAAATTCGCATAAGCCATTAGCAGTCCATCTCGCTACAGCCCCTTCACAAGTTTGTCAAATTTGACTGAAATGGAGCGGTTGATGAGGGCAGATTGATCTCTAAGACTTCATCGGGGTTTGGAGGACCACAAGATTTGTATTCATAAATTTTCAGGGTTACCCCGCGACGTCTCTTCGCATTCGTCAGGATGGGGATGGTTTTCTTTAAAATGAATTTTTGTTCTTTTTGTCCCTCTTCACGTAACCATTCTCTAGTAGGAGATCGGGAGGGTGTGTCTTCCAACACTACATAACATACTCAAAAATTTTCAAGCACCGCATAAATACCCTCTCTATCCTGGATCCGTTCCTCGACAATCCAGTACAGATAACTCGTTGCTAATAATTTATCTGCGAGAAGGATAATCATCTCTCGATCACCATCAAGAGCCCTTGTCTGAAAATAAAATATCCTGAGTCGGCGTGAGCATCATACAAGACCGCCGCTCCTTTTTTCTTGTCCACCACATATTGTGTAGCCTCTTTGTATCCCCTGGAAAAAGTCGATTCAAGATTGTAGGCCATAACCCCCTGGCTACCTACAATGGCTAAAAATATTGTTATCATAATAATTTTCGAGAGCCGAGAGGAAAGAGACTTGACGAGACTCGTGGCAAACAAACAGAAGGCCGGTATCCAAAACATGGTAAACCGTGGTACTCCGATCACGGCATAGGTCATCACGATATAAAAGGAAATAATCCACCCTAGAAAAAAATAACATCTCCGGGCTCTCTTCCATGAACCGAGGGCCATCCCGATAAGTTTGAAAATCCATGATCACAGCCGCAACCATTTCTTTCCCCCCTATTCCATAACGATTTCCGTTCGATAATATTCAATGACATGATCCAAAATCTCGTCTAATGACGTACGCGGTTTATATCCCACCAAACCCTCGATCTTCTCGAGGCACGGCTTTCGACGCAACATATCATCAAATCCCTGCCCATACACTTTTTCATAGGGAATGTATTGAATTGAGGAAGAGCTGCCGACCTTTCGAATAATGGTTTGGGCTAACTCTTCAATACTTATTTCTTCTGAGGAACCAATATTGAACACTTGCCCCCAGGCTTGAGGGGAATTGGTCAGAGCAATAATTCCATCAAGAACATCCTGAACGTATCCAAAGCATCGTCTCTGCTGTCCATCACCATAAATGTATAGGGGGCTACCGGTCAGTGCCGCATGGACAAAGCGAGGGATGACCATTCCGTATTGCCCAGTCTGCCGTTCCCCGACAGTATTGAATAGTCGAACCAATAAAACTGGAAGCTGGTACTCCTTAAAATACGCCAGCCCAAGAAACTCATCGATGGCTTTCGAACAGGCATAACTCCATCGATTGAATGTCGTCGATCCAAGGATGCGATCATCATCCTCCCGAAAAGGCACCTTCGTATTTTTCCCATAGACTTCAGATGTACTGGCAATCATCACTTTCTTGCCGAATTTTCTGGCCACATCTAGAACGACTTCGGTTCCCTTTATATTGGTCTCAATAGTCCGAACAGGCCGTTCGACGATTAATTTCACGCCCACAGCCGCCGCAAGATGGAAAACTAAGTCACACTTATCAATAAGCGTATACATCATGGTTTCATTGAGAACAGTATCTTGGGCAAAGGTAAAATTCTTTTTCCCCATACAATTTCGTAAATTTTTGATGCTCCCGGTGGACAAATCATCGATGACATCAACCCGACATCCCTCCTGTAGATATCTCTCACAGAGATGACTTCCAATAAATCCTGCTCCTCCAGTAATAAGGACTCTCATATGAAATGCCTCTTTTTCTTTCTAAATTAGTGAAAGGATGAACCTATTTATGTGAGACTTGCCCATTGAGGATAACTCAGCCCCTACCCGTATCGGCTCAATGAACCTGCCCGTCATGACACCATCACTTGTTTATGTTTTTGAAGAGCATGAATAAGGTCAAAATAGATTTCTAAATGGTAGCCTTCAGTCCAAAATTTCAAATAGGCCTCATGCCCTCTGGCTCCTTACTCATCCCGAAGGTTTGGTCCGGTAACCAGTACATCCATCCCATCCAGTAATTCCTCAGGATTATTATAGATGAACCCGCCATCACTATCTTGAACGACTTCCGGCAACGCGCCAAGATTCTTGACAAGAACTGGAGTTTTGGTGGCAAAAGCTTCGATGATAATAATTCCAAAAACCTCATAGCAGATGGATGGCACAATGACCGCCGTCGCCCTTTGATAGCGATCTTCCAATTGGTGATGATCTAATCGGCCTAAGAACGTAATATTGGGCGTTGACACTGCTAACTGACGCAAAGCCGACTCATATTCTCCAGTTCCAGCGACAAGCAAAGTGTAGTGTGGGCGTTGCTGAAAAATTGAGATAAAATTTTGAACCCCCTTAATTTTCTCTAAGCGCCCAACAAAAAGAAAATACGGGCGATCGATCATCGCTTGATTTTCTTTGAGCGGAAGTCCATTGGGAATTTTCCGTTTTGGGAGGAAGTAAGGTATATGAAGAATCGGAATATCGAGTCCCAATTCATGATGCTTCATTTTCGTAAACCGACTAGGAGAAATAAAATGATCGATATGCTTCAACATCGTTGGCAACAACCGACTATACCCCCATCGTTGTGGGGGACGTTTAAAAGCCAAGGAGCATCGAATACAGCTTTTTTCAACACACAATTCACGATTAAAATTCCACAGGACATGCATGGGACAGACAAGCCAATATTCATGAGTCGTGTAAAGTTTTATGGCCTATCCATACTGAAGAGCAGCAATACCTATCAAGGACATGTTGTGGAAATCAATCACATCATATCCATTTCCCTCAAGCATGGTTTGGAGAGTGCGTTTTTTGAAACCAGGAAACCCCGTCTGCCGGCTAACCAATGGAGACAACCATCCCACTGAACTTTTCAGCCCATGAACCCTCACATTGGAATGACTCAGGTAATTCTCATTCGGGCCGCTCGGCTGTAACAATAAATAAGCATCCTGACAATGAATAACATCAACATGATGGCCCCGTCGTCCCAATTCATTGGATAATCGATAAATGAAAATACCATCTCCTCCAAAGTTATAGGGAGGATAAAATGTCGTCACCATGCAAAACTTTATGCATTTATCGTTTGCTGAAAGACTGAAAGCGTTTGCCTTGCTGCGATATCCCATGAAAATTTTTTGGCTCTTCGTAATCCTTGATCCCGCATATGTTTTGCTAAATCAGGATAGGAAAGGACTTTTTGAATGGGACTGTTGAATAAAGGGCTGTAAGGCATTCTCGTGGGACGCTTACCGTCAAAGCCGCCCCGGGAAAGGTCTACGGGGATACACGACCCGCAATGTGGTTTCATGAAACGGCCATGCGCCCCTCTCGCTGAAGTCGTCTAGAGGCGATTGCCGTGGGCCGCCTCGTTTAGACCGCCACCTGATCTGCGTCGAGGACGACCACCCGCTTGAGGGTAAAGGCCATGGCCTGCAAGAAGGCTGCGACTGGATTCTTCGCCACCCCGCGCTAGCGCACGCGCTTCCCCCACTGGGCGAAGACCCGTTCATACGGTGCCCGCAGCTGGCTGTACCAGCGATCCTGATCTCGGTTCTTCGTTTTCATATTGTTGCGTTGGATGGCCGCGCGATGACAGCCGCGCTGGGCCGCCGCTTGCCGAGCGGGGGCAGTGCCATACCCCTTATCGCCATCAATCGCGCCTTGTGTCGAACAAACATGCCGCAGGCCTTGCGCATCTGGCAGATTGGCTGGGGTGATCGCGACTTTGTTGATGAGTCCCGACGGCCTATCCACACTAACAGGCTCTTTAGAGCCATACCCATAGTTCTGCTGGCCTTTCCAGCCTAGCCGGGCTTGTGGATCCCCCGCGACCTTGGGCAGCACGTCATTGTTCAGTTTGTCAATCTGTTGTTGGCGGGCCTTGTCCCGCTCTTCCCACACCGTCGCTTTGGCAATCAGATGCGTGGCATCGACAACGGGGAAGACTGCACTCAGCAGCCCGGCCGCTTTCAGCTGCTCGCGCATCGTCGCAAACAGCAGGGAGAGGCGTGTGGGCCCAATGCGAGTGCGGCCTCGGGTGAAGAGGCTCGAGTCTGGGGTCGGCTCCGACACCGTGAACCCACAGAACCAGTTGGCGGCCAGGTTGTCTTCCAGGTACCGTTCCAGGTCTCGATCCGAGAGGTCTTCCATGAATGGGAGTAGCAGACAGCGAAACAACCGCTCGACGCCATAGCCGTCGGCCCCTTTGAGCTGCCTCACTGCCGCCAGCGCCTTGGTGGCATCCGGGAGATAGGCCTGAAACCGACGGGAGGGATGCGTGAACGGTAACAAACTGTCGAGATCAACCATTTCCATTTGTGACATGAATGGCTCCAAGGCTACGAGGCAGGGAAAAGAAACAGGGGACGGGCCCAGTGTAGCAAAAAATTCCAGCAACGGTCCTATTCTTCAACAGTCCC
>WURV02153348.1:0-16913 GCA_011762755.2 Epimenia babai
TCTGTTTCTCTCTCTTATAAAGTGCGATAATACTCGCAGCGCGAGGTATGCACTGTACAGATCAGAATCAGAATCAGGTACAATGAGTAGGGAAGCTTGTTAAGACACACGAGACACGCAAGCTTGTGTTATTCATAACCTTAGTTACTCAATAAAGCGTTACCTTCCCATTTCGTAATACGATATTGCTAACACAGCACCCCACATCTCTGCCTGATACGATAATCTTAATCATAATCATGCGTTCTCTACCTGATCACCTTTAAGCATCTTACGACATTTAATATTTTGCGCTGTAACATGAATTGTAAGAATGGATCAATATTATTGAATGAAAATATCTAATACACAATAATTATTTCATCTTTTAAAACTGAATACTGCACAATATTATACTACTAGCTGCTCCGTTATCCCTTGGTCGCATTCTCACGCTTTTACAGCAACCAGACAACGCCGTTTCTATAAACAGCATCATTCCCAACGAAAGATAATCCCAAAACCTAATCGTTAACTTTTAATAACAGAAGTATATTGTGTGTTATTTGGATTTGAAAACACTCAAAAATGGTATATCACAGATATGCCAATCAAATAACATGATGAAGCAAATAGGTACTTATTACTCAAGAAATCTTTTTGTATTATCACCCCTCCGCTCATCGTCTGCTAGGCACGAGAGCGAATGCGTTCACCGTCGCTCACTATTCAACATGGGTTTGCGGAATATGTCTGCTCCATTCGTTGCTGATATGAGCAGGTGCAGACTACTCTTTAAACACTGAATGAAAATGGCGTCTGTCAACATTGACGTGGATTTGTCAGATGTGAGGAAATGTAATTTTAATATTTATTTCTTCTTGAGTCCAGCAATATCTATTCAGAGAAAGGCTGAATGAAATTGTCTGGTTCTAGTTCCAATCGCATTATATTATTAAATTCTATTTTACAATAAATAATTCTAATAGGCTCAGTCACTGACAGTGACATCACCACCAACACTCAACAGTACTGAGTAAGACTAACAGTAACAGCAACAGGAGTGAAATGCACAGTAAACTAGTGCGATTCGCCCGTCGATGTTTCGCCATGACACCAGCTAACTAACGCCATCGCTAACCCTAATCCTATCTCGGATAGCACTAGTTCACTGCGCCCAAAAACCTATAGCCTACCTCTGATGGGGACTCGAACCAACGACCTTGATAATGTGTCAGGTGCTCACCCAACTGGGCTACAAGGGCAAGCTTTCTTCTGTGCATTTAGATATTTACACCGTTTTTTAAGCACCACTGCTCTTTCGAGTACGTATGTCATGCCAGCGATATATACAGATATCTGTAACAAGGCTGATGGACTATAACTATTGACATCTCTAAGACTAACAGTGTTAGTAACAATGACATAACAAGCTTTTTGATTAGTAGAGATCCTGGAAAACACGGTTTTAAATATTTGTCAGGTGTATTTACGCTATAAAGATGAACTAACCATAAAGGCCATTCTCTAGGATGTGTTGATTGACAGTACAATGTGTGTAACATGTCAGACTTATATCCTTAAATGAAATAAGGTATTATACTGGCATTGACCTACATCAGTTTTATTTTTCAGCAAAAAGAGAGAACCCACGATGGTCTAGTTTTTCAGAGTAAGCATATTTACATTATATATATTAAAAACTATGAGATGATACATTATATTCCCTAATATTGTGATAATTTAGGTGTATATATATATATAAAATGCTGTATGAGTGCAAATCTCTACAATATTGTACTCATTTGTTAAAATTAATTTATGTATTTAAAATTATTTTTAAAACTGTATGATTATTAGTGCCTTTGGTGAGAAATTGTGTGCCATTATCTGAGTGTCTTTGGACTTGTTTTTGAGATAATTATGCACTACTATTATTATTCTCCCAACAGATATAGCTCATGATTCTGACATGAATAGTGACTACACTCAAACACATGGCTTCAAAAACTTCCCAGAAGCTACATCAGATGAAGATGACAAGTCTGAGGTATACGATCATTACGTTGTTCTTATAGTGTCTTTTATCAGTGTACAATACAAAGCCATAAATTAGAAGACATACTGAAGGTATTTCAGTCTAACATATATCATATGTATATGTAATCCATATTAATTTGCAAACAATTTTCATACCTTTCAGCATTTGCATAACTGAAAATGTTAAATCAATACAGTTTGTTGTTTGTCCCACTCAAAATAATTACAGGCATAGGCTCTTCAGAGCTTTTCTTCATGTAAAGTGTTGACAGCTTTCCTTATAACTGTACTTTTAAGCATATTGGTTTATTTTATATGCAATTTTATGACTTTTAAAAAAATGGCATTTGTAATGCAAATTTTGTGTTACAGTTCAACTTGATATAATAAATAACATTTATTAATTACTTATAAAGTACACCTTAGTATATCATAATAGGTGCAAAAAGCTGTTGAATACCCAATGGAAATCATTTCTGCATCAATTACATGGCAGCTCCTGGCGGGGGAGAGGAAGACTTTACCTTATTGGTCATTCGAGTACTATCAGCAGTTCTTTGACGTGGAGACACACACGGTGGTCAGGCGGATTCTTGGGTCGATGATCCCTTTACCACGAAGAAACTTTCTCAAAACAAAAATACGACCAAATCCAGATCTTTATGGTTCGATCTATTTGACATGACTCGTATTTAATGCTTCTTCATATTTCAAAGACATTTTTTTTCAATCGGCATTATAATTTTCTTTTTTTCACATAATTATTGACATGAAAGTAAAGGATCATATGTAAATGCTTTATACAATTTAAATTACAGTGACAATACTTTGGTTTATCATAATCATAACAGCATTGAGTCGGAGATCCATAAATTGGGCTAAATATTTTTGAATTGTTAATTTTTTGTACATACAGTATATGGATCTAATAAAATGTCTCTCTTGTATGTTGCAGGACCATTCTGGGTTTGCACCACATTGGTGTTCAGTATTGCCATAGTTGGTAATATTGTGACCGTGTTTCACCCCAATAAGACTTATGCTTACGACTTTAACAAAGGTATATGCCATAGTAAATCCAGATCGCATTTGTGTACAAACATACAGTAAAACAAGGGTTCAAGTAAAACAGTTGTGAATTGTTTTGAATAATTATAGTAACTATCAAGGATTTTTGTGGTAATTTTTAGGGAGAATTTATTGCAGTGAAACTATTTTCCAAGTCTAAGTAAGTGAGCATAACATTTTGGCAACATAGCAAGCATATAAATGTAGAAAGTTGGTAGCATCTTTTGTACGTTACAGCTCATCGCGGCTGTAAAAATATGCTTTTGAATGCATAATGATTTAATGTTATATACTTTCATAATGAAGAATCCTCATTTGAAACCTTGTGATGTCTTTCTTTTCGCTGTCGGGCATTACGGTCTTACCCATTTTCTGTGCAATTTTTTTACTGACTCGGCTAGCTCCCATAATAGGAATAGCTAAATGCTGAGCCCAGTCTAGTAATTGGTACCATAATGTGATTTTTTATGATGCGGACATTTTTGACACAGTGACATATGCGGCTACAGCCATATATGGCTACTGGTGGGTGATTCCTTCGTTTCTGTTTCTCATGCTTTGGTGGAGAGGGAACCTCATCAACTACACATTTCTTGAAATCATCTGCATATATGGATATTCACTCTCTGTCTACATACCGATATCTGTAAGTCACATCAGCTGTTAAGAAACATTGAGGTCTTATGTAATGTTTTTATGTAAATGGAATTTACTTTCAAAATGACTCAGAACCATAGCCAAGAGTATAGTAGCATATATACAGTGTGAAGATTCATGATTAACTTGGTATGGTGTTTACTGGGTACAGGTGCTTGTGTACAGTTTCATGATTATCTAGGTATGGTTTGACTTGGTACAGCGTCATGATTATCTAGGTATGGTTTGACTTGGTACAGGTCTTGTGTACAGTTTCATGATTATCTAGGTATGGTTTGACTTGGTACAGGTCTTGTGTAGTTTCATGATTATCTAGGTATGGTTTGACTTGGTGCAGCATCCTGATTAACTAGATATGGTTTTGACTGGGTACAGGTGCTGTGTACAGCATCATGATTAACTAGATATGGCTTTGACTGGGTACAGGTGCTGTGTACAGCATCATGATTAATTAGATATGGTTTGACTGGGTACAGGTGCTGGGTACAGTGTCATGATTAACTACGTATGTTTTGACTTGGTACAGGTGCTCTGTTTGATACCTTCGAAGATCACGCAATGGGTTCTCGCCACACTCGGTGCTCTCCTTTCAGGCTCTGTTCTACTGCTCGCATTCTTACCCCTGCTGCGAGAGGAGACTCGAAAGGTATCACATTTGTTTATTCTGACCATGCGCCCATAAATCAACAACTGCCAGAATTCGAGGGGTAGCAGATTATGAAGTAGGAAATTTATTAAGCTACTACTTGATCCAATGCAGATGGATGCTGCTATAATACCATCACTTCATGCAACCATTCACTGTTGCGAGTTGAAATTTACAAACTTCAATACTCATTATTTATATCAGATATGTAATGTTTTTTTTAAATGCCTATTCGAAGTAGTGATGACAATGATGATAGTATCTCATGTATTTATACAAGTCTGGGTTTTAACTAACAAACCTATTTTACTAGAATGTCCAATATTCAGGTGAACATCTTGAGGCCTTTGGCTTCACTGTTTTTACATGCCTGATTGGAACATAACGCCACCAGCTGGGCTATATATTATGCAGGAAATTATTGACTTTTTCACTTCAAATGATTATTTGTTCATAAGTATGATAGTGTTACATGACATTTCTTTTTTATTTAGGATTACTTCTGTTTCCAGGTGGCTATTACTCTGCTTGTGCTGATTTTTGGATTCCATGCTGCTCTTGCATCTGGTTTTGTCGTAAGTACTAATCAACTCCGGGAATAAATCAGCAATTGGTGACATCAATTGGTTTCATACAGTGAATACTCGACCTACATAATGACTGTACAGCCTAGACTAGAGCACTTTTTTGATTGTATTCGCAGGTTGATATAAATGTATAATTCATAATAGACATTGTATATTATTGTAAATGACTGTTTCAGTTGTATTTCTTCAACGTTCCTCAACCAGTCGCGGCAACTGTCCCACTGACCAATCATACACACACCACATTGCTACCTGGCTGACTGAAACTCATGGATAACTATTATTTATACTCACCACGAAACTTAGTAAGTCGGGGGTCTGTTCTTGTTCGCTAAATTCTTAAATTATAAGATATAAATTATTATACTAATGTGGTGATGGTGCATCATACCCTGCACCCAGAACGGATAAATTTAGATCCGACCATTAAATGTGTACCATACTTAGTACATTATTGCCTTCTGCTGATCCAATGATTGACTCTGGAAATTTGCTGAACCTTGTACGTATCGGCATATATTTCACCCCAACAATGCATTAATCACAGTTTAAATCACACAAAGATATTGTAATTGGGTTTTCATAAATATAATAGGTATATTATGATTATCAATAAATGATTAGAAATAAATAAAAATTGTTTTGGGAGAATTTCTAGTAATACATATAATGTGTGAGAACACTGGTAAAAGAGAAAGACGGATTCCTAGTTTACGGTGTCGTTTAGTTACTTGACAGGCAGGTTTATTACCACATATGGTAAGGTGCACTATGTGCCATGTCAGGAGTGTACTGAATGTAATTTACCAACTTTTACACTGCCACATCGACAGCACCGTTACTCCAGACATAAATATAGCGGGATGTTGGGCATCCAGTGGGGCGATCGTTTAGAATAAATTGTATGTTGGACGGTACATTATGTGTGATCAGTGGGCTTATCCAGTCTACATAGGCCATTATCATACACCATCTGCAGATCCACTTTAGGTCCAACCAGATCGCGAATATTTGATAAACCATACTTGATCATCGTTGGCCTGCAAAAATACAATATATCAACCATCTGTACAATAACAAAATTTTATCAGCAAATCCATAGTGACCTATTTTTAGCTGTTTTTAAACCAAACTCTCGGGCAATGTATATTATGTTAAAAATTCTAATAAATATGCCCTGCATTAGATTATAAAAGTACTTTACACGCTGTAATTCTACACACAAACTAGCACCCTACCTTTCCAAGCCTAGGCCCCAGGCAATCACGGATACATCCTCAGGTAGACCCATCGGCAACAACATTTCAGGCCGGAACACTCCACTGTTACCCAGCTCAACCCACTTCTTCAAACCTATTGGCCATAGCATAAATTGTGTTACAATACCTTTAAAATTTGTCTTACTATATGTATAACATTGCTATTGCCGTTAGTCTAAGAATAGTGTTGTTATAATAACTCTAAGAATTGCGTTTTCTCAGTCTCAGAGGCAATACAAGAGAATTTCCTGTAATAATCACTAAAAAAAAGTTAAGAACATAACAGTAATATTTCACAAGAAGTAGATTTACAAGTTCAGGGAAATTTCTCTGCCTCATCTCTCTTACACTACTCAGTATCTTCAACAACTCCACTCGGTACTATATCTGACCTCTTCATTCTTCTTGTTGCACTATTTTTCCATTGCCTCATCTCTCTTACACTACTCAGTATCTTCAACAACTCCACTCGCTACTATATCTGATCTCTTCATTCTCCTTGTTGCACTATTTTTCCATTGCCTCATCTCTCTTACACTACTCATATGTATCTGGTCTCTTCATCCATCCTCACCAGTTGTTCACTTCTTTAAAGATGCATCATGATGATCTTTTCTATTTTTTATCACTAGGTATTGCTTAGAGGTTGAACTGCATACCTTTTGGTTTGCCTACCTAATAAGCCATCATTGTGCATTAAATCAGGACTGAATCCAGTAGCAGAGGGTAATGAGTAATGACGGTGATGTACAGTATAAAGGCAAACCTTTGTGGTAGCTGAAGATCTCCATGCTGGGCTCTGTGTATGGGTTGTATGTGGGCTTGAAACGTATGTCCATGATACCTGCCCAATACAGACAGGACCTCAGTCAATCAGTTATTACTATGTAAGTGAGCAGGTCTATGTAACTAATCAAATTTGGAAAAATTATAATCCTGTCTCTGGCTGGGTGGAAGTGTTTTTTATCAAACTCTTCAAAAGGGTTTTGGATCCTATCAAACATATCTTTTTTGAATCTACACCAGATCAGCAATTTCATACTCTGCAAAAGTTCTTGATTAGCAAAAACTATAACATTCTCAATGATGTCATTTTCCATTAAGTAGTATAAAAATGCATAATTTTTCTCCACAAATAAATCAATGAATCAACATTAATCACCATTGTCTTGCAGGATAGAAATATATTGAGCTGCAGCGAAGTGCAGATATTTGGCTAAGTGGTCATATATATCGAGTTGAGCCCTGTAAAGAGTAGTGGCTTTATTTTACTGCATATTTTGATTGGTGATAATATTTTATAAGAACAGAGTAACAATAAGTTGTTGACACGCCATAGTGATGCATGATGAGGGATACTGCAAACAGTTGATAAACAAAGAGATTGTGGTGTGATCTGCATTAAACTTGTGGAGCCATTATTACTGTGATTATTTACAGTAACCAGTACTTAGGTAAATAGTGAAAGTTCATTTAGGTAAAACGGTAGCATGAATGTTAGTCATTTTCAATGCTTAATACACTGCTGTAGTGACATAACCGGGCCCATATATAGTCAAATCCTGTCATACAGTGCGAAATGATGGCTCGTAATAAATACTCTGCATCATGAATTACTGGATTTCTTGTTGATCATTAAGATATTTTTATGGCAAAGTGCGCTAGAGGTTAGCATTTGGGACGGTATGAACGGTTAAAATGAAACATATTTAAAATGATATAAAATATATTGATTAAAAACTAATAATTAGCCTAATGTAATAATTAGCCTAGCTGCAAATACAGACAGGATTACAAGGCTGTATTCTGCCCTTGTGCAACTGTTACCAAAACAAAATACCTAGCTTGTGATAGAACTGCTGTATCGTGCCCATGAGATCACCCAGGGACAGGTTATAGTCAGCGATGAGTCCTTCGATCTGTTGGAACTCGGCGAGGTGCGTGGCATCGAGTGTTTCGTTCCGATAGACGCGGTCGATCGAGAAGTACTTGGCGGGCTTGAATTCTTTCTGAAATAAAACAAATGCACAGAATTGATACAAAATGTGAAAGATTCTGCGGGAACAATCCTTGTATTAGTAGACATAAAGGCATTGACTTGGGATGTACTGACCAGTGGACTGGCTAGTGGCTAGGCTGTTTTATTGCTGGTACAGGGTGTGTGATTTATACCCCCAGTCTAGTGTGTAAACAACCTGTTGCAGTTTTGAAGTTAAAAATGTTTTAAACCCCCGTACCGCTGTGAGTGTCTACGTAGCCCTTGAAACGTGGTTATGCAGTATTTCTGATGCTGAATTATCCATGTCTCGTCACTTGTAGTGTAACTGTCATCTCACTGTACATCATCTACCAAAGATTTAGGGAACATAGGTGCAATACAGGTCAGCTGTGTGTCAGAATTTGAAGCCAAGGGCAAGTTTGTTGAAGGAGATTTGGTCATTGACACTACAGCGATTCCCCACTATAATGAATGAGGCTAACCATAAACTAACCATATTAAGTGACATCGTAATAACCACAGTCCTGGTGGGGTGAGAATCCAGTAATGACATGAACATTAACCTGGATGATTCCATTCTATTCATACATACACAAAACATGGACTGACTCGGGTAACATCTACTGATCCAACCCATCATTCCGTACAGTGTATGTAGAACCTGACCTGCTGTGCCAGCTCATAGAGGACTCGGGTACTGACAGCCGTAGTGTGGGTCCGCAACAAGTTCTTGGCTGCTTCCTCTTGTTTCCACTCACATTGATACCTGAATTAGATTAGGGAATATATGTTCCCTCCATTCAATACATACTGAAGATGCCATTTGCCTAATGTATTCATTTTGTACTTGATCAAGTATCAAATATACCCGATATACCACCAAATATACTTTTATATGTGAGACACTGCCAAATATACATGATGATGTCTCAAATATACCTGATTACGTGCCAAAGGCAGGGTTGTCGGTCTATTCAAAAGCTTCATCAGGTTAATCTAAAAAGGTGCTTTGATTTAATTTACATAGACTGCCATTATATAGATACTGATCTGCCATGTCAACTGTTGGATGAACATGTTAAATGAATGTCAAAAATACAATGTTAACGTCACTGCATAAGCTACCTGCTCGCCATAACAGTCAAAATGAGATGCTCTCTCTTCATTAGGTTACACTGTAACATCAAGTTGTACAGAAACATGCATAAAAACATCTCATTGCAATCTAAAAATATACAGCTGTAACTGACCCTAGTGAGCCATAGCCTCCCTCTGAGTGCACCTTCTTCACACGCTCCAAGTAGTCCATCGGAAAGCTCACGGCTGTAGCTGGATCTGTGTATTCATGATGTACACCCTCCTTAGCTTATAATCACATACCATAAATGCTAGTTCAGCGACAGTATAACAATAAGTACACTGCATTCCATAAAAAACGAAATCATTACAACTTATCTGCTTATACATATGATTCCTGTGGCGTAGCAAAGGAGGGGGGGGTAGGGGCGGTCGTCCCCGGGGCGGCACGTGCCAGGAGGCGGCATTTTGAGGGCTTCGATGAACGGATTATCATCAAAAAACAGTTGCTACGCTATTGTATAATTCCAAATAAATAGATCAAAATGAAGGGCCATAGAAGGTTTAAAACAATCATCAGGACATTACAAAAAAATGGATTTTAAAAAGTTCATTGATAAGTGAGAACAAAATATCTAGTAAAAACAGAATAAAGATCATAGGGAGCCGACATAGTCGATGGACTGACAGACAAAAACCTGATATAAAGAAAGTATCATGCGCATCACGAGCGGGGTGTTGTTGGGGCTGGAACAGAGCGTCAAAGTTCCAAAAGCTACTCTCTACGTATCGGTTGGTGGGCATCTCAGTGTATCTAAATATAAACACTTAACTAAATACATAAGTGATACAGTCATGCAGCATATTGTAACAATATATTAAAAACTGACACTGCACATAAACTTTAGACAGAAAAAGTTGATAATTGCCATAGATGTGATTTATGCCTATGCCCGAAATACTGGTAACATCCGAAACAATAAAGCCACGTTTCCTTTTGTCCGCAAACACAAACGGAAAAGCAATCCGGAAATGCAATCCGTTTATACCGTCCTCAGTTTTCTTTTGTGCGGAAACAGCATCCGTATTGTGTAAACACTTTTTAACAATCTTAATTAAACAACTGAATGCACATACACATAACATGAAAGCTAAAAAATTCATTAATTAATTAATTAATTAATGATTTTGGCACGATGAACTTATAGAGCCGATGGACAACAGAAAAACCATAGAAAGTGGGGTAGATTGAGTAAAAAGTACGTTAGGTAAAAGTAAAATTGGAGGAAAACCTATCCGCAAATGCAAAAAATCACTCACAGACCGATTTTATAGACGTTTGCGTTTGCAGGCTGACATTGCAGTTTGCGTTTCTGTGTGAATGGAAACATTAATTTTTTTTCTGGAAACAATTATTATTTCTATCGTGGTGATAATTATTTCCATATTGCGTTAGCGTTTGAGGACAAAAGGAAACGTGGCTTAATTCGCAGAAAATTCCAAAAACGATAAATTCCTGCTAAAATTTACACACGTGCCATAAGGGAGGCAAGTCCGTAAAAATGACAGATGATGGTAATATTTATTACCCCCCATTATTGGAAATCTGACAAAATAGGACCGACATCATAATTATAACTTTTAGGCTCATTCAGTGATTCTTGCTATCAGAAACTCAGATAATTGTAGCATAATTGCATCAAAGTTCTCCTTGTTTGATAGGCAACACTGTTTATCAGGAGGTAACATTATATGAAATTCATTAGTAGAGGACAGTGGAGATTGTACAGATAGACATAGACATGGCTAAAGTAAGTCCAGTTTAAACCATACCATTTAACAGGCACTTACCCCATTTCCAGAAAAATTTGTCGGAACTCACTTCGAACCTTCATCAACGGATGTAGATGGCCGGATGGGGGCATGATCCCAAGGGACACAAAGTTGTATGGCTTGAATTGCTTGTCACGCCACGAGCCGCTGTCCCCATACAACAGTACACAAGAATTGTTATCCAAATTACTAAATTAAAAAATTCCTCGGACTAAGTTCTACCATTGTATCAGTAACGTTTGTAAAAATTGGAGGGTTTGGGTAGTTGTTGCATAGTGCTTATGTGAGACCTTCAACGTGACTGTGTGACTGACTGATGGTTTATATTGCACTTTACTATGACCTATCACAGCTATCGCAGCGTGCAAGATATGTAGGCTCTCTGTTGGGAATCAACATCAGTGGCACATATGGATAAAGGTTAACTCTATAGTGATTTGTGGTCCAAAAAAGTTTAATTAAAAATATAATGCAATTCAATAAATTCATAGTAATTAAAATTGTTCACATTCAGATACATCTAACTGAGGAATAATCATTTTATTGATGTTCTGAATAAAAAGAATGGATAAATATAAGGGAGGCGATGAAAAATGAAAAAGTACAATGGACTACCTGGCTATCATGTCAGCTGTGAGATCTGTTTCCAGCTTTGTAGTTTTCAGTGAAAAATTAGGTCCTTTTGTGACATAGAAACTGTTTACTGTGCTGAAACCATAGCATTGGTGTAATACATACTGTAGCGCATTAGCTAGTCACTGGTTGTCTCATAATCTATGACATATAATGATCTGGTATCTAGAAACATGGTTTCCGAAAAAAGAAACAAAGAGATAACAAGGTAGTTAGTAGACAAACATGATGGATGGGTTGAAGAAAGAAAGTTTGATAATACGGAGACATAAGAGTTTTAATGTAGGGAGAAAGTAAAGTTTAAAAATTTGTAGAAAAGAATTTACGAAAATTTGTAGAGAGGAATATTAAAAAATTTGTAGAAATGTTCGAAAATTCATAGAAAAAATGTTTGAAAATTTGTCAAAAGGTATGTTTGAAAATTTGGCAAAAGAAATGTTTGAAAATTTGTAGAAAAAGTTGAAAATATGTGGAGAAATGTTTGAAAAATATATTAACCCTTACCACACTGACATTTGTATATCACATTACTATTGCAATACAATTCTGCGACAACGGGGTGCTAAGGGTTAAGAGAAATGTTTGAAAAATCTGTAGAAAAAGTATAAGAACATCATTAAAAATGAAAGATAAAGTGTTGGTTCTGTTACACTAGTGACCAACTTACGTTTCAGTGATGAACTTGCGTCGTTTGTAATCTGTTTTAAGGCTGTCTGTCAATGAATTAATTCCTAGCTTTTCGAATTCTTTTAGACATTGTTGTACTTTGTCATCAATTTTGTCAACCTGTGAAGTGATTTGTTAGTTAGTAAAGCAATAAGTAATGACATGAGTGGTGTGATCTGTCATTAGCTTCCTGCAGAAACAAGAGTACATATACATGCAAACATAACTGGCAAAAACCAAGAATCCGACAACAAAAAATGCGCCAATTTGTTTCATCGAAAAATTTATTTTAATAAATTTGGATTTTAATCACTACCCATAAATAGAAATTTATGCGGTCTCATTTAAACAGTCTCATGGATTCGTAATTAATACAAGGTTGCCAACCACCTACAAATTAAAATACACTGTTGAAGCATAAAAAAGTGACTATCGTCGTGACTTGCTAAATGTATTTCTGTCTGTAGGATGTCTCAAACTTTTATGTTAGGTGCTGCATCTAAGTATTACATACCAGCTAAGTACTATATACCATGTAACTACTGTAGACTATATATATACACTGTATCCCATAAATGCTGCAAACCATTGGAAAACTGCATAACACGTAAGAACTATATACCATACAAGTACTGTATAGTCATACAGTGAGTTTTTGTTTTTCAAATAATGACAGTAAAAGTGGTAACAAATACACATGCACACCTTTTTGTAAACAGTAGGTGTACCAGCACCAGTCTTGTCCACATATATCCAGCCTGCTTGCATAGCTTTACTGAACCCGATCTTCGCGTTTGGAACATCAGTCTGTCACAAGGAAAAGAGTTCTTAAATGCAATAACAGTTGCGGCATCCATCTTGAATGGATCATAGGTAACACGTTTATTCCCACATCATTTCAACTAATGTTGGTGAATGGTGAAAACCTCGAATTGACTCCTAAATAACTATACAATTTATTATTTAGCTCAATTATTTATATATCTATGAAACTTGTACTATTATTATCCACAGATGCGCTATGCAAATGAGCGGTAATGTGGTGTATATCACACAGTATATGCCACTCAGTCATACACTTCTAATAAATTCTTCTAGTATGATGTATCATAAGAATATATTCAATAATTACTTCATGCAATGATATCAAACGGTATTTCTCTAATATGGAATTTTTCGATGTTAGTTATTCCATGTCATTGATATCATTAATACCTGTAATTTTGAATTTCAAAACACTGAATAGTGCGACCTGATACGAATAGCACCTCTTCATGTTATATCTGGACTCAAATTATGTCAACTGTATGCAAGGTAAAGTACAACATTTATAGAACGCAAGCATCAGCCAATAAAGGCTTTCAGATATGGTTTATAATGAAATGTTTTTTGCAGCTATTCAGTGCATATACAATACCTTCTACACTCACATATCACCCCGCCATGCATAATATTGAGCATCTACCAATTTTGGAGATGGAGTTTGGAGATTACTCCAGCAATCTGGGATAAATGACTTACTTGCTAAGGATCATCGCAGAAAAATCGAGTGGTGGAAGGTTTCAAGCCCGCGACTTTTCTGTTATGAGTCCGGTGTTCCTACCACTCGACCAACTGCTTCCCCCTAAGATGATTACATTCATAACATCATAAGGACGAGTTTGCCAACACAATTTGGTGGATTTCAAAATTTCGCTGGACTGGGTGATAATTTGCCTCAATGTTCACTCTCGTTGACAGCAGGAATCTATTGAAATTAAGGCATTGAAAAACAACAATTCGACATAGTGAAACGCATGCAACATAGACGAATATAATCTTTTCACCATGAGCTTCTTTTGAGGAGTTCCATCCTTTGATATAGCATCATAAACCAATGCTTCATAACTTCCTTTCTGCGCAACTTCTTTGCCTTCCTGTGTCAACTGCCACTTTTTCTCTGATAACTGCTGTACAGCAATTACCTGCAAAAGACACAGATAAATACTATATTTTTTCTGAAGCAATCACATAAACATGAAATGACTATCGACGTTACGCCAGTTTTTAAGGATCTATAATGACAAAATCTTATCACAATTCTAACATTATAATCCTTTGAGTGTACTAGTTAAAATTGCAATAATTGATTGCTAAATACTGTCGATCTAGACAAAAAATTCTATAGTAATTCTGCAAAAGAAAAAAAAACGTCAAAAATATATTTTTTGTTTAGGGTGATGATAGGGTGGGTGAGGTTAGAGTTTATGTCTCAACCGGGTGTTTTTTCCCCACACGGAAACAGTATCACTTCTCAATCCATTTGTAATTCGACACCAGCAAAATCCGAACGCGTCTCCTTTCCACGCCTTGAGTGTCATGACTGGCCTGCTGACGGTAGATCGCACTAGTTCACTGCCCCCAAAATGGTATACTATGGGGGGGGGGGAACGAGTCCATCGAAAGTTAGAAGGTATCCCGGATTTCTTGCATCATGATGCTGTAACATGGATATCACTTCGATAATACGGTTGTTATTGACATACACTTGCCTAATACATACATTGTCGAGAGATTGCAAACTTTTAATCACTCCGATTATTTTTTGGTGATCCTGGTTCAGCAAACGTGCTAAATTCAAGGAATCACATCCATTATTATCGTTCACATGTGCTAAAACCGCATCTGTCAAATTCGCCATTTTGGGATCCGGAGGGAATAACTTTTGTTCCACGATAACCGATAACGTCTGTGCGCTATAAACTGTTGGCTGATTTTATCCTGTAAAATTAGACTGTTTCGCATTTATTTAACTTCCCAGTTTTGTCATTCCTACATCGTATAAATGCAAACCACTTATTTTTTGCACGTCATTTCATACACACGGATAGCATTTAAATTATAAGTGTGGTGTGATATTGGGATTTATTCGTTATCTATCGTACTTAAACGCCGGCCTTCACGGGGAAATCGGTAGTGACTCGCTAAGGCTCGCTAAATAATATTTAGTTCAGTTTACTGAATAAACTATCAGTAAAGAACAAGTTGAAATTGCTAGGTCTGGCGTAACGTTTTTATATGGTAAATTACTTTCAGTATTACAGTGTAGTATCACTGTATTAATCAATACATGTGAGCAGATTGACATTCGTAAGATGACCTACATATACACAATGATTTCATTTTCATACGCAATGGCTTTGAATTCCCTTTTTTTACAATGCAATTTCTTCCTTATCTTCCCATAAGGCTTGTTTATTATCGGAACATAGCTTGCACTGCGATTTTAAGTGCGCAATTTAATTATAAACATTACTTTCGAAATTGCAAACTTATTTTTAAACGATCAAACATAAATCTTAAAACCTCAGACTACTTGCTAATCGCGGGAATCATCATTTGTGACTTTCTCGAGATATCTTCCTTTTTCCATGAAAGTAGATTTATTAATATCAAAATACATACTACGTACTATAACTCATTCAGCGATATTGTCGGTTATTTTACTGTGTATTTTAGAAATACTGCTATATCTGCCACAATATGTCTACCGTCACCGTTTCACAAGATGATACCGAGCTTCATGTACCAAGCACGTCGACCGACTCTGTAAGGTATGCTGACATCTCCTGACTATAACAACACTAGTTAGGTGGCAATATGTTCATTATTAGGGTGTATCTAATGTATATATCAAATGTATTCTTTATTAATCGCAGGCCTGCAGCTGCTCGAAGGTACCGAATGACGCAACCTTTTTTCTGCGAGCATGTCAAGAATAGTTGTCTTAATTGAGTTTAGTGTAGGCGTTGAGTTACAAGTCGACAGCTCACGTAATTTAGGATTAAACCATAGAATTAGCTCATATTAAGAATAAAGTTCTCCCACTCATCTGGCGCTTTTCACAAATATGTCACCTCGTCGATCAACCTACAGCACTCATTTAGTACACATCTATCATTCGCCCTCATCTTGAATATGCCTCTGCTGTCATATTTAACTCATCCGCTAAAAATACTGAAATACTTGACTTTGCAAAACAAGTGCTTAAGAATTATTTCTTCTTCCACACCACGCACATCTTCCACTCTCCTCTACTCTCTGTCATCCATCACTCAATGTCAGATGCAAATACTTATTTCTCTGTGAAATTTATAAGCTAATCAGTAATATAACACCATGTTTACATACTAATTTCTCAAACCCCTCTTCTACAGATGACTCACTTCATTCCTCTTCTCATAATAATATTCCCATCCCACGCATGAACAAAGCAATCGGTCAACTTGCTTTAAGGTATCTTGGTCCCGTACCTTTCAGCAAACTAGGTAATTCCATTAAAATGGCCCCCACTCTCCCTATTTTCAAAAAACGTTTAAAGCTTTCCCTCTTCCATTCAACATTCCATTGTTGATGCAAACTGACCACAATCTTTGTTGCCGTGATGTTTATTATATATGGCGTGTTGTATATCTGTGTATATGTATGTA
>WURV02153359.1:0-16911 GCA_011762755.2 Epimenia babai
CCAATCAGAAGGTGTATATCTCGGCTCTACGACGCCTGCACTCCCTGCATGACAAAACACAACCCCGTTTCACAACACGCTTCTCGAGCAGAAAGATGCAAATACGCGTTTATGTGTCCACCTCACGGAAAGGTCGGCCAATGGATAACGAAAGTCTTCTGCGCTGTCGCGATTTGGGCGACATTTTGGGCCATCACTGGCGATGAAGCGCTTCCTGGCGGCAATTTCTTCGGACTGCTCGTTCTGGTTTATGCGTGCGTCATCGCCGCTAAGTTGGTTGAGTTCACTCCACTTCCGCCACTCTTAGGTTGGTATATGAATTCTCAATTACGAAATGAGATATTCCTAATCAACAGTAAAAGCGCAGAAGATAGCTTTAGAGGCGACAATCGTCATTTTGCCAAAACAAAGAAAACATTAACGAACGACGTCTGTTAACATTTTTTCGAGCATGTGGTCGTTTTTTCAAACTCGCGGTTTCTCGCGATATTTTCAGGAATGCTGTTGGTCGGATTCGCTCTTCAAAACATCCCGGGTATCTCAATCGGTAAAGACATCCACAGCCGGTGGGCGTCGTCACTTAGGTGAGACACGACTCGGTTACCAGTCATTGAAGGCGAGCCCGACGGAATTATTTTTCAACGTACTCGTTCCGCCGTTTTATAATATTTTGAGCCGCTTACATTACGAGTATTTTTCTCTGCCAAAGAAACGGATCTATTACACCGTAATCGTTCAAGACAGGAAGTTGTGTCACTCATATTATATATCCATATTTCAAGTCAATCCTTTCAAATGAATAAGTATACGTATTCAACTTCGGTATTATTTCATTTCACTTAATTATCGTCTCTTTCAGCTTCTGTAGTATTTCGTCTACTTATGTACACGGCCGATGAATGTCCAGAAAGTTACCCGAGTTTTAATATATTAACCCAGCGGTCAACGATGCGTTTGCTTCACAGATCTATAGCTCTGGTGGTGATTTTGATGAAAGCTGGGGTCGGATTAGACCCAAACGCTCTCAAGAAAACGAAATGGCTGGCACTACGTTTGGCGTTTTTCCCGTGTATTGCCGAAGCAGTGATAGACGCCATCGTCGCCCATTACATGTGTGGGTTCGAGTGGATCTGGGCGTTCGTCATGGGGTAGGATGCGACACTTTATTCCGCTTTATGATAATGGCGACGACCATGAAGACGACGAAAACAGTGACAATGACGACACGACGAATACTATGTCAATGACGATGACGATGTCGATGTCGTAGAAGTTTTTTAATTGTCTACAATGTCGAGCGTTGGATATGACACGTGGACTGTGGGTAATCAAATCAACCACTACCCCGTGATGTGATGTCAAAACCAATAATATATAGCCACGCACATTAGCCCATGAAATATTTGAATACCTATATCTTCTGACTTCTGATGACCCAGAAGTCTGCACATTCTTGTACCTGCCTCACCAAAGGGCAATGCTGAAACATGACAACCTAACAACATTAATTCTCACAAGGATATGAAATATACCGTTCGGCCTTTCTTGGGGTTCGAAACCTCTCCATTTGGTTCATAACGTGGCGCCCTAACAGCTGAGGCAGACCGTCCGCTGGCGACCGCCGAGCGAAAAGTTACCGCGATTTCGTCAAATACGCATGTCCAAGCTATTGTTTACCAGAGCACGGATTTAAGTCGAGAACTAGCAGTTGTTTGATTATTTTAGTTTACATACAATATTCTAATAATTTTGTCCCTCTTCAGGTTCGTCTTCTCGGCCGTTTCCCCCGCTGTCGTCGTCCCAAGTATGACGAGCCTACAAGAAAAACGCATCGGTACCAATATGGGGATCCCCACTCTGTGCATCGCCGCCTGCAGTATCAATGACGTCATCGCTATCAGTTGTTTCGGGGTTGTCCTCGGAGTGGCATTCCACGATGGTATAAAATTAGTCGAAGTTTCATAGCATTTAGGTTTTTGTATTTAAACAATCAGTTACAATTGTTTTAATGTGTGCAGAATAGCATTTTATCCCTCGTAAATACCTAAGTTGGTGATTGGTCCTTGCAGGTCACCTGGCCATGAACATCGCTCACGGACCAATCGAAATCTTAATCGGCGTTGTGTTCGGTTTATCTCTGGGCGTTTTCTTCTGGTTCCTGCCAAATAAAAACAGCGTACGTCAAACTGATATTTATGAATAACTTAATTATGATTAGGAACCCATTCCGCTCGGACTTTTAGTCCTTTCTATATTGACTATTTCTATTTTAATTGTTTGACATTAACTATCATTCGCTAAACCCTTTTAAATCATTTCCGCGCATGCGCTACCGACAAGTAATCATCACCAAACGAAGTGATGTCATGTTGTTTGGCGTGACGTACGAGTGATGTTTCCGCCATGTTGCAGTCTGTTATCTTATGGTATCTGCAGCGACGATGCCTTTTAACCACGATTAACAGCCTCTATTGCTATTCCGTTCACCTTTTCACCATTTGCGTATTCTATTCTTATATCGTATATTCTAGAGATACGTATATCAGCAAGTCGCACTGTCGATGTAATCAAAGTGCCAATTTTACAATCGGAAAACAAATGGTGGATTCGATTCTTGATTAATCAATAAATGGATTTTATTGATTGAAACATTAATGAATCGATTACTTATTGATTTGTTAACGAATGATAAACAGAAAAACCTGCTCATGTACCGCGTGATCGGGCTCACAGCCTCCAGCCTCTTCGCTACGTTCGGCTTCCGGAAGGCCAAGTTCCCAGGTGCGGGGGCGCTCGGTACCCTTATCATGGCGTTCACAGCGGGAATCGGTTGGCGAAAACGAGGCTGGACGAGTAAATACGTAAGAATGCAAATTTTATTGAAACACATTCTTCACGCGGACCTTTTTTCAGCTACTTTATTCGGTTTTCTTGGGCAAATAATTGAAACGTCCGAATGAATTTAGATATTAGAAGCTCGAACATATATTACACTTCGAATAATATAGAGCGCCTACAGTACGCTCAGCTAGTACGTACAGTAGATATATTAGCAACGTGTATTTCGCGTGGGTTGACGGGAAACTAGCATAAAGCGTGGCTAAATGAGTCAACTTAAATTAGGCGGTGATTAACGAAGGGTAACGCTGACATTAAAGTGTAGTGTGATATTTATATGGAACAATATAGAGTTCTTGCCCAGCTTGGAAAACAAGAAAACAGGTTTAGGATAAGTCTTGGTGAAGGTAGCTCTATAAGAGACGCTGGCAAGCACCTCCCATATTTACTTTCCTAGTGCACATTCATTCGTCGTAACACCAACAAATTTCGCTGGAACTTATGACTAAATCGACCCTCTGGGTATCGTGATAAAGTAACTGGCCCAAGAATTCAACGGGTAAAAACAAGTGAAAAACTCAGCACTGAAACCATTCACCTTCTACGAGTAGTTCGTACGCCGCCGCTCTGCCAACTGAGATATCAAGGCACCATGTGGAACTATTTTGTTTTTTTTATAGTTTCCCATTAAAGACGTGATCGGGAAAATGTGGAAAGTATTTCAACCTCTTCTTTTTGGTTTGATTGGAAACGCGGTGTCGCTGGACAATTTGACATCTGGAAATATAGGTTCGTAATAATACAAACGAATTCGAGCATGGTGCGAGATTATAGAACAGTGAGATATGTGGTATTTTGCAGCATGAGTCATAATGATGTGTTTATTTTATATAATGACAGGTAAAAAATACTTTAAGCAAAAATACTTAGAATTTTAGTTTTTTATTTTTGCATAAACTTCATTGCCGTCCTTTCCATGGAGATGATAATTGCAAAATTTTTCTTTGGCAATATTTCCACGTTGTTCATATAATGTCCGTCGAAATTCTACGACAGGCGATATGAAATAGACAAGCTGTAGAACGGCCCGTATTGTAATCCTTTATTATAACATCCTCTGATGATTCGTGCGATACAAGGGAGGCAACTCCCAACAGCTGTACATGTTACCCTCCAAAGGGGCAATCACCGTGTAGTAGGCTCGTATCTGAGGTCTCACGGGGTATTTATTGGTTGGGCGGCTACTAAAACGGCGCTCAGCAGCACCCGATGGCTCAAGCTCGTTCTATTGAAGGACCTAAAATCTAGAATATTCCACGCCGGTTTCAGGTTTAGGTATCGCCATGCTGTTCATTGGCCTGGTCGGCCGCCTCATAGTCACCTTCTTCTGTACGTTCGGCATGAAACTTAACTGGAAAGAAAAGCTCTTTATTACAATCGCTTGGCTGCCCAAAGCTACTGTGCAGGTAACAACAGTTTTACATGTATTTGCTTGTTTATTTTGAAGATACTAAAACTTTTAGGGCGTAGTTAACGTAGTAGATCGTTAAACTTCAATGCAGCAGATCCTAAAGCGATTCCCGAATTAACCAGTGTACTATCTGTGGCGTTTTTATGGTAAAATGTGCATTAAATCCCGTCTGTTCATAGGGTCTTGGCAGCCCCTGCAGTGTGGTTTGTAAGGGTCTTTCCCCTGACGTGGCTGTGCTTCAGGTAATCTCTGGATGTCTCTATGGCGCTTGCCTCTCGGGTATTTCCTCATCTCATTGTAAATCTTCATCGACTATGACGCACCTGACAGAGTGTGCGACGTACGTGAGCTATCTGGATTCCTTTTTGGTTCAGTGGCGTGAATGTAGGAAGGTTAATTGCTGTCTCAAGACGAGATGATTTGTCCACTGAGGCGTATTTTTCCGTCCCTTAATGACAGAGTCTGAGACTAACGCATTTGTCGGTTTTTCTTGGTAAACACATAACCTGGTTTTTGAAACAGCCAAAGACTGTCAAGACACGGATGACCTTCTTCGTCGGCCTTTTCTAACTACCAAAACCTTTATACCAGGGAATCGGTCATGATTTAAGGTTCAATCAGTTTCATTTTGTACTGAGTCTAAATGATTTTTAGATATAGTCATACCACCGACGAGAATGTAATCACTTTTTTTCTGAAAACGTGATGTTTGAATTCGTTATCATAGGCTGGATATTGTACGATTGTACTTAAAAATATCTGGTGTACGTTCGCAGGCTGCTATTGGCCCTGTTGCTCTGGACACTGCGCTCCACAAGGGCTCCGGCCCAGAAACGATCGCCATAGCTACACAAGTGAGTATGGTTTGGCGTATCAAATACAAACTTTCAACAGATATATGCACGTACTCGCCGAGGTTGGTGTTGTTGAATTACCTCAATAATAAGCTCACATTAGCGACTACACAAAACCACCACATGGCGTATATAGCTCCCGTTCACAGACTGACAGTCACTAGTGCCGTTCACCCCGACGGATGAATGACTACGAAATATATATATCTTTGTATATACAATAAATTAATTGCTATCGTTCTAATCACCGAGAGACACTTAAGATTGTGGGATATTGAGAATTGTCAAAGATAGCGACGTAGTGGTTCACGAGATGTTGCGAACTATTGCCAGAACCACGGAGGGATGACCAGACTCAACTAGTTGGGCATTTAGTAAAAGGCTGATTACCGAGATAATTCTAGCGTCCGTCGTCAATGGATTGGCTCGTCACAAAGATGGTTTGAGTATGTTGTGGTTAACATGGCAAAACGTTTCAACTTCATAAATTATGATGGGGAAAATACCGAGTGTGCGCAGACAGTTGAACTTCAAGCGATATAGTGACCATCGTGAGACCATCCAAAACACAGGGAGGGTAGAGGGAGCACCTAAGTCCAAGAGCCACCTAGCCCCACCCCTCTCTCCATGTGTAAAAACTGGTTTAAGTGCCCCTTCTCCGTAAGCCGCCGCATGAAGGCCACTCATACTAGACGTACTAAGTTTCGTGTAAGATTCTGAGAAGTGGTTGTGTCTTTGCAGGTTCTCACGTACGCCGTCCTATCCATCCTCATCACGGCGCCTCTGGGTGCAGCCGGGATCGGTGTATCCGCCCCGTTCCTATTAGTTAAAGAAACCGCTGCCCCCAACGCTGACGAGAAAACAGAAGAAACTGGCGGCGTATCCAACCCAGCTTTCGAGGAAGATAGGTCAAAAAGCGACGCGGAAAAAGGTCCAAATACGAATCTATGATCGGAATATCGAGTATTAGAAATTAAACCACGACGAAGGCCGGAAACGCTCAATTTTACAGGCGAAGTGACGACACGCAGGCGCGTATATCATTCCGCGTATCATCCGTGAAACTCGCAGTAGACGCGAGTTTGCCATAATCCCTAATATTTTTCTTGATATTTTAATAATTGATTAACGTCGTATAATGTAGGGACATCCTATCACTATGTACAATCGGGATGAATACACGCAACGACAGACATAATATTCATACAAAATCTATAAAATATATATCAGTAATAATATCGTTGACAATGAATTTATACGGCGATAATTCAACTTAATTAAACGTGGAAAGTGGCAATCAAGATCGAAAATAAATTATATAAACGTCAAGTATGTTCCATCATCATGTGCCTAGCCTTGAATACATCGTAGAGACATATTTGCTGTCTATTGTAGTAGATATCTTCCCATCTAACAACTTCACAACGATATTTTCGCTCAATTCCACAAATTATTCCCCCATAAACTTATCTTAACTCGCGATATACATTAAATATGGACGTCGACACCATCGGAAATGATTTACCAAAACCACTCGAAATCCATAAATAAAAATTATGAAATCGACTTGACATGATGCGGCTACGAAATGAACGAAAAATTTCTAGGGGTGGATACTCATGCAATGGTGTTTGTGCAATTCGAGTTTATTTATAGAATAGCGAATTCTAATAATACTGTCAAGTGTCCATAGCTGTTAATACCACCCGCTGCATAAAAAGCGTGTTGTGGAATCACTCTCTGGGCTCTAGCGGCACGTCGTGTATAGAGGAACCTTCTTAAAATGACACCGTTATATAAAACACTACCGCTTATTGTGATACTCATGAGCCAATTTGGTATGAAAATTGATAGAATGTTCGTTTAATGTAAAAAATCGTTTAACGTAATAATCCGCAGGGATATCACTGCGAACGAGTGTCAAACCGCGTATAATGAAGCAAAGATTAAATACTGCTTGGGAAACATATTTGTATTATTAAAATATACATTCATAACACTTACAAGTTTACAACTGATATATTTTTATAATAAAATAGTATAACTGTATAAATATATTCCGCGCTATATATACTTACCACCGAAAGACTAAACGAATTACTTAATACGCTACCCGATTGGACGATAAGCCACATCAAACATATGTACACCTTCTGCTGGCGTTGTGGGGCTTTCGAGCGGCCATTATATCTTTTTTTATTTAAAATGTTTTCACAAGCTGGGCGAAATTCATCATAATATATATGTGTAACGTATATAAGGTCGCCGACCGTCTGAAATATCCATCGTATTTACACAAATCACAGGTCGCGCGTAGCGTTTTCTGAATGCATGCACAATTCCATGGCAGAATGACCTCATCGAATCAGACAGACACGTTAACGTCGGATGAAATACCTTAGTTATTTTAATCTTAATCATTTCGGAATACTAACGAAAAGTATAGGTATTTCTACAGAGAAATATCTGACGATTTCTTTGGTATAAAATTGCGTCTGTCGGTCATGTCTGCCGGCATGGTTAGTGCGTTACGACAATGGCATCTTACGTTTCCGTACCTGAGATGCCATTTTTGTAATGAACAAGCGGCTAAATCTCCTTGATTTATGTCCGGTATTAAAAACGTTTGGGAAAAGGTGAATAGTTACCGGAGAGGAGTTGTAGATTTACACGAGGTGAGTGAAAGCTGTCTATTTAACGTTGTCAAAAAGTAATAGATTAAACCAAACTATAGACATTTTTACACAAAGCGATAGATGCAGTAGCCATGATATCGTCATCATCATCAACGTCATCGTCGTCATCATCATCGTCATCATTATCGTCATCGTGCAAATATGGACCGTGTATATATATATATGAACCCATTACATGGCCGAGCCCCTGGGAACTGGGTACAACTGGGTATAACTTACAATTTGTAACATACAAGCTTTATAGCCTTATATATACATAGATACTACTCTATCTTTATCGTGCACATATATGTATTTATATTCAGTAGATTCATATGGTCTCCCTTACATCTACGCAGTGACCATCGTGTGTGTGTATATATATACTTAACATCATAATTTCATTTATATATATATTCTATAAATTTATAATACATATAACAAATTTCCTAATAATAATTGATCAATACTATTATTTAGACTAACACGTCTATTTTTATATATTATATACGTCTATGTTTTAATGTCGAAAGCATTAACGTCCACGTTGTAAACAACCATATTGGAATATAAGAAAAATAAAAGGTGTTAAAACGGTCAAATAAACACTTCGTCGATTCTTATGGTTTTATATATCAATGATACGGCGTTTTTAATTCTTCTAATAGAATCGCGGGCATGCATCGCGGCAGGAAATGTCCTATTTATGACCCTTGCCGGAGAATACGACAAATACGTACAACGGTAACACCACCAGATGAAGCATACTTGATGGAGGAGAGCTCGTGTTAAGGCTGAAACACATCACACGGTCAACACGACAACGCGAGAAATCGCTGCCACGTTACGTAATACTTTGCAGCAAACACATCACACAACTGAACGTTATTTTTTGTCGGTGGCGGAGTTTTGACGGCGGCCGTGAAAAGGCTGCGAGTTGTCAATCGCAGCCGAGCAAGGTTGTAGGTCAGTGACGTGGCTAAACCACCTACTGGCTACAGTATAGTTCCGGTAAGCATGGAAAAACATTACTGCGAACATAATTTTGCGATCTTTAAACGTTGCCGTTGTGTTGACGGTGATCCGTGTTTGGACCACGTTTTTAGCGTCGCGTTGTCATCACATAATCGTCGTGTTGACGGTTATGAGTTTCGGCTTTAACAGGGCAATCACACGTCTATCTCCAGCGGAGAAGAATGTTATGCTTTGACCGGCGATAGTCTGTTCGTATACGTGTCTAATAGAGAACTGACAATAACGAGGGAACACTAGGAGCTTACACATCTACGAAATCGTAGACGCGTGAACATTTATAGACTACCAGACGTGAGTAGAACTCGAGCTGCTCAGCCCTCCCCCCCGCCCTGTGGATGGGGACAATGAGTAGTATCTGCAACTGGGTAAGCAAATAAACAGGCCTTACTTACTAACCATGTATATGAGGTCACACAGTGTCTTAACTGACAGCTGCCAAAAAGATCAGTTTCGCCCGAAACACTAGTGATTTTATATATCCACTCACACTACATGGTGGTCTGTAAGTTTCCGCCTCCCTACCTTATTATATGTCCAGAATAGAACATCTGTGCGCGCACCGCCATTTTCACTGCATGAAATTAGACGTCATCAAGTTCTGTGTGACGTTTTCCTCAGTATAAGTCGAGTTATTGTTGCAAATGCAGAGGTAACAGGGGACCTTAATTGCTCATCAGGGTTATATGGATTTATCGAGACAAGTAGATAATAAAATACGGGAGGGAGGAGGGACTTGTAGACCACCCTGTATACACTCGAATTATTAAATCACTACATACGCTATAGAACTCAATAAGTACCACGTTGATATGGTCAATAATTTCGACAACCTAAACTGACCAGTGGTCAGTATATAAATCACATGGACTGCCGCAGCCGCCGGCATTTAATGGTCAACTTAACACACACTGCAAGCATGGTGATATTGACAACACTAGAGCAATAAATTATTATAGAATACCCATTTGATAAGATATGGTTTAATGTGCTATTGCCATTTAACATGTTGGCGCATCTAATCCACTAGGATGCCTATCGGGTTGAAGCGAGCACGAAAAACTCCCGACGAGTTTATTTCTGTGGTTAATGTAATCCGTGACATGGGGCACGACTGTCGACCAGAGTAAAAGACCGTAAAACACCCGTCTCCCCGAAAATAATCGCTGACAAACACAGTCTATGTGTAAACAACGTTAGAAAACTTCAAATAAAATAACTAAAGCATGATTTTGGTAAATGCTCGCCTAGAATCACTGTTATCTCCGTGAGAGTGCCTCGTAATTTTGGATTCCTCTTCGTACGTCCGTTAACCCTTAACACTCTGTTGTCGCTGAATTATATTTCTATAGTAATGTGATTTACAGATATCAGTGTGGTAAGGGTTAATCTGGTACCCTTTATCGCTTCTTTGTGAATTGAACAGAATTTAAAATGCACTTAAAACACGCTACATATAATATTTGCTTCAATATTCTTTTGGAAATTCCGATTACGCATCTTTCTTCGAAATTCCAACCTCTCTCCTATTGTCTCTCCTATTAATGGCGCTTCTCATTGCTACAGCGCTCGAACAACGTTCGAACCAAAGGAATCAGTCGCCTGCGTTCTAATAACAGAATTAGTCAGGGGAGAGAACATAGTCAATCGAGAGAACATAGTCAAGGGAGACAACATAGTCAAGGGAGAGAACACAGTCAAGGGAGAGAACATAGTAAAGGGAGAGAACATAGTCAAGGGAGAGCACATAGTCAAGGGAGAGAACATAGTAGAGTAATAACGAATCAGAATAGGACTGATTAATTCCATTACTGGTGTAACCGGGGGGAAGGGTTGACAAGTGAGATATCAATTATATGCTCCAGCATCATATCCTGAAATGAATTGTTCTCAAGTCTTGATCTAACCTATAACCCTGTTTTGTTACTGAACTCTAATCATTTAAATGATACCGTTGTTCCCCCAGCTATAGAGATATATCATATTATAGTTTATAGAGAAGTCATAAGTACACCACATGGTAGACATATCATGGTTATATGACAAACAGTTGATAAGTATGTCACACATACAGTGGATATATCATGATTATATCACATTTAGTGGACATATCATGACTACATCACATACGGAAGATATATCATGATTATATAACATATGGTAGATATATCGTGGTTATATCACACGCGGTAGATATATCATGATTATATAATATATGGTAGATATATCGTGGTTATATCACACGCGGTAGATATACCATGATTATATTACATATCGTAGACATATCATGATTATGCCATAGAATAATTATAGTAGATATATCTTCATAATACACATACATAAATATTCCATCTACATCTTTTAAGACGGTTTTCCACGCTAGCGTGGGAGACACTATTTTACATGATAGCGTTTTTCCATCTCACTCTGTCCAGAGCTGAATCATGATTGAAACCCAGGTCTCTCGCACGACCTCGAATTACCTCGAATTACCTCAGCCTTGATAGCACACACAGACATATCTATCACATTTTCATGGTACCATACAGACATCATAATAAGTAACGCTACAGAGATATATCATCACCGGACTACAGAGATATATCATCTCCGGACAACAGATATATCGTAGTAATAAAATTACAACACAGAAACTTCACGATTGTCCTAAAAAGATATATCATGGATACACCACAGATATACTATGATAAAAAGGATACAGATATATCATGATAATGCTCCTCAGATATATCATGGTCATCGGGTATACCAGGAAAACATACAACTCGATTTTGAACCGTATCTCTTGTGTTTCTAGTTAATTATAATAACTATAAATTTGTAAAGTGTCTTTGATAGCCATGTG
The DNA here is from genome assembly GCA_011762755.2 of Epimenia babai. Lineage (NCBI taxonomy): Eukaryota > Metazoa > Mollusca > Solenogastres > Cavibelonia > Epimeniidae > Epimenia > Epimenia babai. Next base: position 11,737 of record WURV02153359.1, read on the forward strand.
TTAAAAGGGCACTATAAATCTATAAAACTATTATACCACATAGGTATATCATATCAAGGGAAATAACTGTGTCAAGTGGGACTAGCAATTAATAGATAAAATATAAAGCTGATCTATTACGTAAAAGAATAAAAAGACATTGTTGTATTTCAATACACTAATATGTATATAAAAATCCACAATATATTCTTCATTTAGTTCACAACAACAATTTAAAATTAAAATAGTAAGAAAAACGTGAAAACCCCTAAAAATCATCCCAAACATTTCCTCCATGGATTATTCATCAGCCATAACGAGACGGATAGTGGCATTTAAAAACCATGCAAATCACAGCTAAAAATACATTACTTAAAAATACAGTATATATTTATATATTTTTATATAAAAATCAATTTGTGAACAGTGATTGGTGGATATTTGAAGTTGCCATGACAACGAGGGCCAAGGCGAGGATATTTTGTGTGAGTCGACTGAGAATATAGGCAACTCAAACAACCAATCATTAAGTCAACTAAGCGAATTAACTAATTAACTAACCATTCAACCAACTACTTTAACTATCACATTACATTACCTTTTACTGGTGAATTGAAGTTAGATACCACAGACCCACTCGTGCTATCACGTTGTTGGGTGAGACATTGAGCAAATAAAAGTGGGTGGCATATAAAACGATTTATGCAATTTTCAAATTTTTGGCAAGGGAGGTAATACTGCTAGGGGTGGTAACCATGCCAGGCAAGGTAATTCTTATTGAGGAATATGGAGCTCTTTGCATTCGATCAGAGCACTACTGCAGGTTCATGGGAGAAGAGGCATATTACGATCTCACTGACAGACTACAGTATGACTACCGGTCCTACCTCACTGACGGCTACCCCACACGATTTGGCTGAATATCTTTGTAGTTTGATCGATAATTGAAAAAAAGGGGGAAGTAATCCGTTATGAATTCTCGTGAACTGGCAACAGCTGATCGGTGGAAAGACCCTCGGTGATTTGAGGTAAATTGATACGATCGCGTCCGAAAGAAGTGTGTGATTGAGCGTCGGTCAACTCGCCAGACGCACGAGACTGACCACCGTTACTAGAGACGCAATCGCTGCGTATATTCAGGCAGATGTGGCAACTGTCCGTTTCTCTTGTCATTCCTCGAATGTCACGAATATTCGATGTGCCAAATACGTCGTTTATGCGACCTTTTCCCACGTCGTTATCCTTCAAAAGTTCCTGGCACCTCCGACATCGTTCTGTACTCGTTTCCTGACCTTTGAACTGCTGTTTCTCCGACGTGTTGTCGGATGGAGGTCCACTCCCGCGAGATATTTGCACCGAGTCGTAATTGTCCGGCAAATAAGGGCCATCGATCGATGAAATGACTGTGGTACATTCTTTGTCTTGTTTATCTGAACCCAAGAAACACGGAGAAGAAAGCGAATGTTTCATCTCTTTATCATCGCGACGTCGGGTTATGCTACCCGAGTTATTTTCGCCCGATTTTGCTCCTTTGAGGATAGCATGGTCTCCCAAATCGCAGTCGCATTCCGGGCACGAATGTTCATCGTATTCGGCTGGGGAGAGGGTAGACGCGCGCGCGTCTGCCCGAACGTCGGACAGCATGTCGACGATCGAGTCACACGTTTGTGATTCTGTCGCGCTGCCGATGCTTTCGGTTTTACTCGTCTGCCGTTCGACATCCGTGGCGAGAAGGCACGGCCGGTCAGCGTCGACGGCGGGAGAGAGGGTCGTTGATTGATCCACGACATCAGTGGGCGTTGATAGAATGGTGTCGGTTGATGCGCTGGCGCTTCTTATGCAAGGAGGGTTGCCCGAAGAGTCGTCGTTCAAAGAAACGTAGTAAGTCTGAAAAACACAAAACCGCTGAAAAAGCACTAAGAATTACCGAGACAGAAGAACCCCGCTGGCATCTAGCACTGCCACGGGGTATGTCCGCAAACAGAAAACTATCATAACACCATCACGACAAAACAAGCAATGCATCGTCAACAGTACTTTCACTCTCAGCACTGGCATCAATTCATCCAAGGGTTTCCCTTCGATATGCGGCGTGCCTCAAGGTAATGTACTATAACCACTACTCTTACCATGCTCTACGTATGCAATGCATAACATAATCAAGAAACACGGAATTGAGTGTTACATCTTTGACTCTCTGGTGCAAGGAATTAATGTATCTAACAAAAAAAGCTCAATGCTCCAATCCGTGTAAAATGAATCATATCATAATAGTCATCAGAGAAAATGACATGAGCTTTTATGCACTAAGATTGGTTATACATAATCATACCTTTCTGGCATTTAGTTGCTCGAGAGAGGTTACGACCTCTAACAAGTTGGACGGAGCATTGAGCACGAGGGAGGCGAACTGTTCAAACACGTGCGGGCTGTGGGTAATTGGTTTAGCCTGCAACAAACACATACTTGAGTTTTTGTGACAATGCTAATGAAAAGAGGATTAAAACACGCCATTAGGGAAGGCATCTCCCGAATGGGAACACGAATATTAGTTAATTTATTTACATCCCGAGTGGATATTCAGAGGTTTCCCATAAACTAAGATCGTGTGTACATGATTGCTGATTTGATCGAAATACCGCTAGATACAGCGAGAACAATAATAGTGATGTTTCTAATTGAACTCACAAGAATGGACTTGCAATTTGATGTTTCTAATCAGATTTAATATTTCTAATTAAACTAACGAGGATGGACTTGCGATTTTTGCTGCTCCGACGAGGTTTGCGTGACGCCCCGATCACTGAATCCATCGACGATTTCCTCTGGAGCACGTAGACTCCCTCCTTCTGCGCGACCTGGTCCACCATGCTCAGCCCTGGACAGGAAATCACTAAACAAGTTATTAAATGAAAAGACCGAGCCCGTTTTAATAACACTGACAATGGAATATTGTGGTGAGATGACCTCTACTTGAATTAAATTCAATTAACAATATGTGAAAATAGATTAGCTTCTGATATGATGGAGGTTTTATGACAGAAGCGTGTAGCATGAGCCTAATCATTTCCCTCAGCAGATGATGCAAATAAGCCACTCAATAATTCTGAACAAATGCAAGATGCTGATCCCCTAGCCAAGTTAACAAAGTAAATCACTGCAGAGAAGTTCATAGAAACAAAAATTTTCGTCTTATGTGCAGTCCAAACCCAGGACCCCATAATGATTGGTCCAACACTCTACTTTGTCTGTGTATATGAATATTCAACAGCCTTAGAATACACTGCAATCTAGTCTAATCGTGCTAACAACATATGAGAATATCCGTAAACAGCGATCGACCGTAAATGAAAAAGGTGATGTTTGCGGTGTTTTGTAATATTAACGTCACGCAGTTAGCATGGTGGTGTGGGTAACTGCGACAGTAGGTAGTTAACTAACTAACTGACTGACTCACTGACCGACTAACTGACTGACTGACTGACTGACTGACTGACTCACTGACTCACTCACTCACTTACCAACCCTTGCAGTACGGTTATGTAAGGGATTCGTCCCTCGGACGGATGTAGCTGTTCTTCAGGTCCTCCCTGGGTGGTCTCTAGGGCGCTGACCCCTCCGCTCTTGTTATCTCACCATGTAAATAATAAACTACCACAGAGTTAGCTGAATGTGCGACATATGAAGGCTGTATTCAGGCAGTTGAAACCAGGGGCATCAATGGAGCCAGTCCAACTGTCTGCCCAGACTTGGTGAGTTTTTCCACTACGGTGTTTTCTTACATTTAACTACGTAACCAACTTAACTCTATAAAGTCTGTACCTCTGAGAGCAGCGCTGTCTGTACTCGCCGACTGGGGTTGATAATCGACGTCACATGACGTAAAGCCCTGCAGGTATTGGATGAGCGTATTACAGAGGGTGATCTCATCATCGTAGAGGCCTTTCCTCGCAGCGTACTCGTCCCTGTCAATCAATGAGCAGCGACTTAATGAACATTCCCTCCAAGCCATGAACGCCATGGAGAGTGAATGAACGTTCTCTCCAAGCCGTGAACACCACGGCGAGTGATTGAATGTTCTCTCCAAGCCGTGAACGCCACGGCGAGTGATTGAACGTCCTCTCCAGGCCCTGAATGCCACGGCGAGTGATTGAACGTCCTCTCCAGGCCGTGAACGCCACGGAGAGTGAATGAACGTTTTCTCCAAGCCGTGAACATCACAGCGAGTGATTGAATGTTCTCTCCAAGCCGTGAACTTCATCGCGAGTGAATGAACGTTCTCTCAAAGCCATGAACGCCACGGCGAGTGAATGAACGTCAAAAACTCTCCTAGAAATGAACGTTACAGGGAGTGGATGAACATAAAATACTCCCCAAGCCACGAACACCACACTGAATGTAATGATTTCCTCAGTCAGCACTATACCAGTGGCATTTCACTGAGCTAAAGGCCTTAAAGCCTGCCCTTTGGGGAGTGATATAGGCTTCTTCCCTGTGGCAATGCTGAACAAAAAAAAACTTTCAAAATTCTAATAATTCAAACCTGTTTAGTGCTTGAACATAATTAAGCCAAAGTTTCATTCTTATATCATTTATCGCGCAATATCATGCAATAATCAACTAAACAAAACCAATTTATATCGAGTACAATAGAAACTGAACGAGATTGGCAAGAAAAACAAACATCTCCTTCTGCATGGCCTCCTTCTTCTCCATCTCCCGTCGCTTGAAGCTCTCAATTCGCTGTTTTTTCCTCGACTCCCGCGACGCGTTGAAGTCTTTCTCTTGTTTCTTGTAGTCGCTCAGCAATCTCCGCTTCTGTTCGTACAATTCATCAATTTCTGGGGCAGAAAAAAACATTAAATTCTTAAATTCGCGTTGTTAGAAAGTTGTTGCAAAAGACAAACATGGCGTAAATATATAGCGTGAATATTGACAACGTGAGGCATGACATTTATATAGTGAGATGCAAGATGCCGTAAGATGACCTTTTATACTGAGGTGTGACAATACTGTATCGTTAGGCGTGACGTTATGATTGTAAGGTTGACATTAGGGTAGTTTAGCATGACACGTACATTAGGAAGTGTGATGTTTATAGAGTTATGGTATACCGAGTTCGACTTTAAACTGTATTCCTCGTATTCCTTATACTCCTTGCATTTCTATTTAGTCATAGTAACCATAAATTTGTAT
>WURV02153370.1:0-16910 GCA_011762755.2 Epimenia babai
GCATTGTTAGAGCGCAATGATGACTTTTGATGCAGTTAAGCTCAATTTGGTATTGGAGGAACTGGTTACAGTCTTGAACTCTTGGTGGTATAAATCTATAGTAGTAGAATTGTATAGATATATAAATTTTTTACATGCAGCATCACAGGTAAACTTAATATTAGTGCGACTGGTGAATTACTGAATAATGAAGAAATCAAATATTGCTCAAACAATCTTTGACTCTATTTAATTGTGTTTAGTTTCTGAAGTAAGCTCTACTTACCTCTACTCTTTATAATTATGGTATATCTTTTTACACTACAGTAATATATTTATTTAACTTTGGACTGGAAACTTTTACTATATTATCAACTTTATTCTATCGTATTACATCGATTATGTAAATTATTTAATATTGATCATTTTTGATACAGGGCAGTGTGTGTTTGCTCAAAAACCCGAGTATAAGTGCCTCATGACGTACTCTGAGCTTTTGAGTTAAATTACTGGGGGCTTAATTGACCTATTTACACAGTATATTACCCACGATTACATTCCTCATTACTATGTATACTACTTTGGCTTCTAAATACATTGTATATAAATTGCTCACAATTATTGTAATTAGATGTATTTTGTTATTGCAGAATTTTGCATTTGTTGGCTATAAAGTGGAGACAGAGACATCACCTCAGACCAATCCTTGTTCTTCACGAAACCTATTTTCTCAGCAAACGTTGAACAATATGGGCTATAATGAACATAACAGAAATAGTTTGAATGCCACTTGCGAAATCGTGCAAACCTCTAGTAGTCCTCCACATATAAGGCAATATCCTGATTTTCATATGTTTTCCCAACAAATGATCACGAGTCAACATGGCTTCCATGAGAATAGAATAGTCGATTCACGACAAGGGAATCAACCAAACACTTTTGATATGTCAAAGAATCCAACTGTATCTAAACTAGCTCTTAATCAACCATTGCCCAGCCTTACTAAGCGAGATATGGCTCTTTACATGCATATGGATAAGTTAACATGTAGAATATGTGAGCGGAGATATTCAAGCCTATCTAATCTTAAGTCACATATGAGGATTCATTGGAACGATAGGCGCTACATGTGTCTAATCTGTTCCAAGACATTTATATACCGGCATCACTTATCATCACACATGAATGTCCATGCTACTAATAACCATGCTGCTTGACGACCATGGACAATATGACTTAATACATTTGACTTTCTTGTATTATGTATTACTATAGTTTATGTATTACATATTATTTATGTATTTTTACTCTACAAAAACTTGACTACGCCCATTACCACATTAGACGTTATCGGCAGGAACCATATTGGTTCTATAAATGTTCTACGAGGCGAGACCGTTTATATGGAGATCATCGGTTCCCCCACCGCCCACCCTCTACCCCATCCCCACACCCGCCATGAGGTTTTGCCCTGTCCCCTTTTCTCCTCACATTTATTATGTTTTGTGTATCAGCATGTGGCCACACTGCTTCGCTATGTTATTGTCTCTTCATTTTTTATTGTAAATTAATGTTATTTGCTCTAAGGGTATTGTTACATTACGTACAATCCTCTTGATTTTGACATAACTAAATATGTCTAATATATCTATATATGTATATACTAATAACAATATTTCTGTGTAGTATATTACACAATCACACATGCATATTTTTATTCCAAATATTATTATTAATATTGCATGACTATAGAGTGGATGTTATTTATAGCAAATATTTATTGGAGAGATTTCGTGAATGCATTGGAGTTTTCAGGTATTTTATGCAATCTATTGTATGCGAGTGGACCTAATTAAGAGACCATTTTTATTCGTGGAATAAACTTGTTAGGCAATCTTAGATCACCTGTGTGATTGGATCTGTTGTGTTTTTCATTGATGTATATTCCTAAATGTTTTAGTGATGTTTCAAATGCAGCTTTAGACCATCTAACCAGGTTTAGTGTACTGTGGTCAATGGGTTTATTAGTGGGGATGACAACAGACGTTTTACTGGAAGTAACATTCAATAGATAATCTTTATGCTAATTTTTTACAGTATAGGATCATTAGTTTGTTTATAAAGGTGCCCGTAGACTGTCAAATTATGCGAACAACCCGCCTTCAAAAATGCCTCGCAATGTTTGTAGCCAATATTGCAAAGAATATTTTGGAGCAAATATGCAGACTGAGGTTGACGCGGGTTTTATCCTTCATATGTCTGTGATGGTGCATAGCAATCTTTGACAGATTAGAAACGAGATAGGAATCAAATGAAGCTCATTTTATTGTTCCACAATTATTAGCTCACCTGAGCTGACATGATCTGACTTTGTTCGTCCCTCCAACCCTCCGTCCGTCCTTCCAACCGTTGATCCATCCCTCTATTCGATAACATTTCCTTAAAAGATTTCTACAACCGCATGGTCCAAAGCTTTGTAAGTTGGCAGATATTGTCCTTGGGTTGGTCCCCATCAGATTTGTTCGTTCGGTATATTGTCATACGAGCTTGGGGAGGTAATTTCTGCCGATGTTTGTTTTTTACTTAAAAGATCTTTTCAAAAACCATTTGGCCTAAAGCTTTGTAATTTGTCGCATATTATTGGGTTGGTCCTATTGAGACATATTTGAGGTATCGTTATTCGTGCGATGGGAGGTAATTTAAGCCGAAGTTTGTGTTTTTATTTAGAAAAAATCATTTCAAAAAACTTCCACCAAAGGCTGTAATTTGGCAGATATTATGGTTAGGTTGGTCGTATCCAGATTTGTTCGGGGTATTGTCATCTGTGCAATGGGAGGTAATTTCTGCTAATGTTTGTAAAAAAATCTTAAGTCATATGCCTTGTTGACAGAAATATTTCCCATAATGTCCCTTGCCTTATCTTGACCTTAGATATTCTACATTTCTTCCAGTTTTATTCTTTAAGTAATCCTGTTGATAGTCACAGTTGATATCCAATTACCATCAAGAAGCTATCTTTGAACTGTGTATCACTATACAGTATAATTTGCCCATTCATAGTCTGTATTCTAAAAGTAGGAGCAGAAGATTGGATGTACAGCAGTGTGAGTTAAAAAAAATTATATACCACCCAAACCATCCAATTAAAATGCTCCAAGGTGGTTTACAGGTTACAGGATTAAAAGCAACACTAAAAGTAACACTAGTAAAATGAGATCTATGACTTAACAGTATATAAATATAGAATAATAATATAGTGGGATATAACACCTGACAACAATATAAACAAATTAAATTAAATTATGGGTAGGCAGATGCAAAAAAAGTGTCTAACTTGTCTTTGATTTCTGATAAATTAGACGTCAATGTTATAGCAAGTGAAAGATTATGCCAGAGTGCAGCAGAAGCAGCGAAACTCTGACAGGAGATAGAGACACATTTACAACGAACAGGTCGGGCAAGAAATTGATCATATCTCAAATAGCAAGTGGGGTGATAGAAATGCATGAGCTCATTCGTTTAGGTTGGCGCCATGTTAAACTGAGACAAATAGGTTATGGTCAGATATCTGAAGGTGATACGTTCAGTAATTGGCTACCAATGAAGTTGTTTTAGTGAGGTTTGCGTACAGCAGGAATTATTCAAATGTATAGCAAGCACTTATTCCACACTCCAGTAGCCATCATCCCAATGAGTGATTGATCTCTTCTAGCATATTTTTGTAGTCAGGATGACTAGATCCAAGCTTAAACCCCATCTTACCATGGGGGTCTGGGGAGCTCCTCAGTGTGGCATCTTCCCTCTGATGTAGCTGTGCTTTAGACGCTCTCTGGATATTCTCTATGCTGCTTACCTCTTTGTTATCTTGCCATCTCATTGTAAATAACCTTTACCAATCAAAGCCTTAGCCGAATGTGTTACAGTGTTTTTCTCACAGTCCATATAACTAATGTTAAATAATTCGTCTTGTTAACCGCATAGGCTAGTTTAGTAAAGGGCCAAGAATGAGTTACTCAGTGATACCTATGGAATCGGCTAATAAAACTAATATTTAGCCAATGCATCGTACTCAGCCCATGAATTTCTTCAGAATCATTAGTTCTTATTGTTTTCAACTTATAATGAAGAAGACGGTTGCACATTTTAAGACTTTCAAAAACTTGAACTTTCGCAGGTACAAGGATTGCTTCATGAGTAAAAATAAGTAAAAGACGTATATACAGTAAAACTTAGATATGGATGTACAGAGGGGTTAAGACAGAGTATGAATAGAAAACTAAGTATGATGGTGTAGATATACCAAAAGGACAACAATAGTGTGTTAATCTTATACAATCATAGTATGTTATGATGTGGTGTGGATAAGGATTTTAAAATCTGTTAGCATTAAGTAATAGTTATAATACTCAACAATTGCTATTGTTTTGATGCTAATTATATGTTTGAAAACTGCTAATCGCTATTCTTATTTGAAAACTGCAATTTACTATTTTATGTTTGAAAACTTTAATTCACTCTTGTTTGAGACTGTAATTCACTATCTATGTAAATTTTCAGTTAGTGCAAGTAAAATAAAATATTCCATATTTGTGTCTGAATATAATTCATTTTCAGTAAGTATGCTTGTAGTTAACTCCTTTTAAATAAACCAGTGTGATTGTCTACTCTAGGTGTTTGTCTAATTTCTTCTCGCTGCCATCAATACAGTATCCTCACAGGCCACCTTTCGCAAATTCCCAATGCTTGAGGAATTACTACACTTCACTTCAACTCATTTATTCATCATGGATTATAGTCATTGCCACATTCTTCATTCAGTTATTGTGTACTGCTGCCTAATTTTAATGTTTATGTTATAAGATTCTTGGATCATTACAGCGTTTGGATACGAGTAAAAAGAATGTCGTTAGGTGGAAGAAGTCAGCACGTATACACAAACGCCATCCAAACTCTACTGAGAACCACAGGCTTAGCTGCCCATCAAATCGACGCGTTGTTTGCTGGTCTGGATGCACTCCTACTTCAAGAACTGCTATCAAGCATGGTTACAGGTCACGCAACATCCCTAGGCGATTAAAACCAGTTACTTTAACAAGGAGGTTGAAAATTGTGGATAGTTGTGGAAAATTGAAATCAGTAGATAATGACAGAGAATCTATAACGGATCAGTTAATCACAGCGGATGTAGATGGTCAAGTAATCGGAGGGGAGTTTCTCAGCAGTCAAGTGATCATGGGGAAATCTATCAGAGATCAAAAATTCAGTGATAATATTGCAAAAATTGGTACAAATAAGTGTACATTGTCGATATCTTCATGTCTATCACCTGATATTGCGAATGTTATCACACCATTAGGTGAACCACTTTCTGGTTTACTAGCCTTGTTTGCTGAACTGTCTACGACACAGAACTATACACCACCAACGGATGTTATTCTGGCAAAAGATTCACATGAACGTGATACACTGATATCCTCAATGGTGTCACCCAGTCAACTAGGATCACAGAACAAATTCTTAAAACCTACCTCCAATTACTCTTACGTGGATGTACGTAATTGCTTACATATAACAGACTATTATGACATAAATCAATTTTCCGAATCTTCTGAGAAAGTTAATGACTCTTTTGTGTCTAAAAGTTATACTCTATGTTCTGAATGTCATAGTAAACATTTTTTTAATACTAATAAAAAATATATACATGATCTCTCATCAGAGCTACTAAAGCAAAGTTCTATATGCCCCAAAAGTGATGGAAAACTGTCTTCAGGGGAACTAAGTTATCTCCCTTGTAGACATTCCTATTGTGCTTGCAATATGTTCTTAAAAGATCATACTGTAGATCAAGAGGTGTCTGACCACAAAGATCTTCAAGGCAACAGTGTAATTGATTTTCCTTCTCAGAATTCTATGTTGCAATCAGATCTGAGCATATCAACATTCACGATATTTTCCCAAACTCCTTCCAATCCTTCTAAATATGGCAGCTCTTCAGACCGAGCAGTTAGTCTCACATCACAAACCCCATTATCTGAAGATCAGCCAAGCATTAACCTTAGTGACCATTCCTTCGATACAGATGGTATTAATAATTATTTGAATCAGTCGGATGAAATATGTACCATGATGAATAACCCTGTCGCTATTGTAAAGCAAAATGGAAATGAACTGAATAATTTTGAAGAAGCCAAATGTTTTGCCAGTGAAGAATCACGTGATACATCAGATTTATTGGACACTTCTATTGACAGTGATAGATTGGACTTTGTTGAATGCTATCAAACTTTTAATTCATTTGGCACAAACCAAGATTCCAATAACACTACAGCTCAATATCATTGTGATTCTCTGATGTCTGTCTCCAGTTCTGATTATTTGGAAATTAATTCCGAGTTACTTACGAAAACAGCGAATATGCTTTGAATGCAACATAATAGGAGTTATAAATTCAACCAAGTTCACTATGGATTCATACTATTTTATTTTGTATCAATATATTCAAGTTTAATAATTCTACACTTTTGTGTGTATGAACATTATGTATTCTCTAAAATGAATAACAGGGTAAGCAGTTAGTCGAGTGGTAGGAGCAGTGGACTCATAACCGAAAGGTTCCTGTAGTGAACCTGTCTCCAAAATGGGTATATGTTCGATATCTTTGACAGGGTGGTATGCGAGTGTCTAAAGTCTTGTAAATGCGCTGAATATAGCTGCCATAAACATTCGTTGTAAACCACATATGAGCACCTTTATTGGCTGATATTTGCTGTCTATATATGTACTTTCACATCTTATTTGATGACTGTTAACATTTTCTAATCAAAATATCTTTTGTATAGATGGAAGCTGATATGCCTCTGACACTGCAGGATAATTGGCTACTTCATATTTTTATCATATGCTAACACATCATTATTGATAGTTTTAATTACATGGAATTATGATGAGATCTGGCCAAATTGTTATCCTTAAAACCTAAAAAATGTATGTTCATTTAACTAGGTTGTCTTGCATTTTAAATGTTTGCTTCAACGTATCACTAAAAAATGTTGATTAATAACTCAATGAAATTGAACAAATAAGTTTATTTTCTTAAAAATAATTATTCTAATATAATATAAACTATTTTCTTAAATTGTTTACCCAGCAAACTGCCATCACACCAAGAAAGATTTGTGTTTGTTATGTTACCTCTTTTTGTTTAGTTTCCATCAGTCCACTATAGAATAAATTTCATTTTTATAGTAAATATTTCTTGTGCACTTTTTTGTTTACTCCAAAAGTACCTTTGTTTTAACTGTATACATTATATTATAATGGTTGGTTACATGAGCCTAAACCCTTGTCCTGCGAATTTAGGAATTATCCTTGCTACATACATAAATAAAAGAAATACAAACGAGACACCTTATAGACTACACTCCTGGGCAAAGACATAAGTTTTTGCATTTTCATACAATTTATATATTATTTCATAAATTTTATCGCTATATTATATCATTTTTAAAAACACTGTAGTGTTCATCTTCTCAGTATGGAATGGCCTTCCCCTTGCGTTTCTTCAAAGACGCAATTTTCCTCGTCCTGGTCATAATCTCAGACAAAGGTCTGCACTAAGAAATGTCAGTGTTGTTCCACTCATGTTTAACAATTTGCAACAACTCATCCGTACTAACAAACTTTCGTCCAGCCAACCTACCCTTTATAATACGTCTAAATGTAGGATTCAGATCGCCTGATTGGCCAGGCCAAATCATGACCAAACGTCCCTTTTTCCCAAACCATGACATTGTGGATTCCGCCGTGTGCTTGGGGGCATTATCTTGCTGAAATATCACTTAGGCACAACTTATCAAGCTCGGAAGTATTCTCCTGCGCAAGATATTCTGGTAATTTTTCGCATTAACTGATTTCTCACATTGCACTAACTCACCAACACCTGGTGCAGAGAAAACACCCAGACCATGATTCCTCCTCCACCATGTTTAACTTTTGTAGAGAGACATGCTGGGTCGAATTTTTTATTAGGCCTTCAAAGACACCATTTTGGAGCGTCGGTACATAATTCAAAACATGACTCATTACTCCACAAAATTTGCTCAAACCAACGATTATCATTATAACCATCATGTGACACTAATGTCTGTCTAGTATATTTTTAGCTCATCGGAGCTTATGCTCGGTGGGCTTTTCTGATGGGGCTTCATCTGTCTGTCTCTCTAATGTTCACATTTTCTTAAAGAATCTCAAGAACCATTTATTGTGAAGCTTTGTCATTTGGCAGATGTTCTGCTAAGGTTGTATGTCTGTATGTATAGGTTGACCAAAATGATTCTCTGCTTGGTCCATTGTCGGCCCTATACCGACTGACCTAACTAATAACCATGTCAAGTAAACACATATAGGTTGTTAATAGCATAATGGTTGTCAATTTTTTAAATGTTAAGCTGCTGTGTCTGAATTGCTCAGTCATTTTTAAGTCATTTTGAGGTGGGTGGCGTGTTTGGGTCCTTAAAATAATTGTACTGGTGGCCCTAGGGGCTGTGGTGCTTCTGGAGTTGAGTCTAATATCTTGTCTGCTTCCTTGGGTAATGGAGGGTTTGGGGGCTCCAGAAAAACACCAGCAACCCAACAAAAAGAGACGAGGGAGTCCCCTTAAAACATCACAAACCAGAGAATGTCATAGGGAGAGGAATTTAAAAAGATTGGTGAGAATGTAGGGCAGAACAGCCACATGGATATCCCGCATCAAACATTTTAACTAATCTCACGTAAGTCAGTAGAAGGACAAGATGTGCCTTGCTTTGACCATGATGCCAATGATGATGGTGATAATACTAGTATATGATCATATTTATGTATATTTATGACATCTTGGTTTGCTAGAAATGTGTCCTGGTGCCAGCTAGGTCATTCAATTTATATGTGCGTTTTGGGTATTTCATCAGATCTTTGAGGTTAAGCTTGCCTAACATCTGCATCTGATTGGTATAGGCTAATATTTTATGTGGGCTCTGTGGTTAAATGGACAGTTACCAACGGTGTAAAGGTGTTTCATCTTTTAAGCCACATTTGGGACAAGTCAAATGGTAGTCAATGTGTACTTCAGTTGATTTAAGTACCGTTGCAAATTGCAATGACCAGTTAATATAGACGTTATATTTCTCAGTTTTTTTCTTGACATTGGCAATATGGAGCCAGTCCTGTGTTTTTCAGGTTCTTTCATTGTTTCCTTAGACTGTCGGCAGTATGTACATCTCTTCCAGAACTTTCTATGTTTCGGGAGTGTAGTTGCACACTGCACTCCTCACTACACTTTTAGCAATAGGTATGCATGGTTGTAGACTATCTGGAGTCGATTCACTTGCTAGTCTTGCTATGTGATCGGCTTTTTCATTTCTCGGCACCCCAGAATGACCTGGAACCCAGTGAAGTGTCACATGATTGTGCATAGTTTGTTCAAAGCATTTTTGCATTCTTTAATTAAATTCTCTCGTTAATTTTTGATTCAGTAAATAATTGACCCATGTCAATATAGCGCCAAGAGGCAGCACAATTAATTTTTGCGTTCCTGTATTTGAGTTGTTTACAACGACTCCAGAACCTGCATTTCTATTGGATATTTTAGTTTGATCAGTCCAGCAGGTAATTTCATTGTGGTACATACTTTATTACATTAGCATGCCAAGTAGAGCGATCTTCGATGGTTAGAGAACATTCTTGCTCTTAGAAATGTTTTCCACATTCATTTTATCCGATGCCATATTGATATCTTTGAACCTCCATGATTCTATTACAGCAACGTTTCTGTGGGTTACTTTGTAATCATTCTTGTTGAGGCTATCCACCTGCTCGTGTATAGTAGTCGCGTATACATCAATAGTGATTCTTCCATCATGTGCAGAGACATTGGTTTTAGATTTAGTAGAACCTCGAATGCTGTTCTCTATAATTTGCGCACTAGAGATTTAGCACATTGCATGTTATCTACCATGCGGGTGTGTGGATCAATACCCAATAGTAGCTTCGTTATGTCATCAGCGTATGCTTGGACGTGAATCGAGGTATTGTAGGTCATTTTAATTAAGAGATCATGGATCAGTAAGTTCTGGTGAGAGAACGCCACATTTTGGACATTCTCGTTGAATAGCTTTTACCTGTCAGCAGTTGTTTATGCTAGGGCTGGTCTCTATATTTTTTAAACATATCATCATCAGACTGAGGGGATGTAATGCGTGTTTTAACTCAAAAAATCTTTGTTGCAGAGCTCTGCGTCATTATTCACATTAAGGAATCTTCTCAAAGAACCGCTTAGCCAATGGTTTTGCAATTTGGCAGATATTGTCCTTGGGTTGGTGTTAGCTCTGACCTCTTTGGCCTTGTTTTAGGCCTGTTTGGCCTGTTATATTATACAAGTGATTTTAGGCCCCTTTGGCCTTTCTATATCCGAATGAGTGTTTTGAAGCCTGTTTTGCCTTTTGTTTTAATGACCGATTCAAGTGTATGACCTATTTGTTCCTCCATTTTTTTTCATTTTTTCACTTTTTGTTTTCATGGTTTTTATGGTTTTTGAGTAAATGCTGATAATAGTGACAGTTGATCTCTAACTACCATAAATAAGCCATCTTTGAATTTTGTTCCACTATAAAGTATAATTTGTGAATATTATAGACTGTATTATAAAAGTGGGAGTACTGCCATGACCTTATATGTACAGTAGTGTGCTGTGTATACATGCATTATTCAAATGTACAGCATTCCACACTCCAGTAGACATCCCACTGAGTGATCTTCACTAGCATCAACTTCATACACAGCGTAGTTCGCATCATGCAAGAACTTCATAAATATGTAATATAGTAGTAGGATACTTATTGCTCTGTTATAAACCAGTAAAATTGAATGAATACTTCTCAGAGTATAAGATTCTGGGAGAGGAATGTAATTTCGGCTGGCCTTGCATATAATCATGTTGGCGCCAATGGCACACTTGTTAAAATACAGCCTTGGCCATACCTTGCAAGTTTGCATCCCAACAAATCAAGGGTTTCTTGCGCATCCCAATACAGTAAATAAGCAAAACCTTTTTGCATGAATATGAAAAAAAATTGTTGAGTGGGTAATTACGGTATAAAATTTTTATTGGTCTCAGGAGGAGGCAGTATTGTAAGTGTACAAGACAAGTGTAAGTGTAATAAGACTATCATCTACTACCATTAATAGAGTAGAATAAAAACTGTGTTTTCTTTCTTTATAATCATGGTATTTTCCTCATTCACAACTCGGGTCATGTAATAATTGAGGTAGTTTCAATAGGCATTGCATAGGTCATATGATAATCAAGGTAGTTGCCCTCCACTATCATATGGTGTGTCTGTATTATCTACCTATTACAGCTATTACCAATTACTCCAATTTTGCTGATGTTATACTTAAGTGTTTTGAAGCCTGTTTTTCCTATTGTTTTAATATCCGAATGAGTGTTTTGAGGTCTGTTTGGCCTCTTGTATTGATATCCGAGTATGTATAGGCCTCTTTGGCTTCATTTATGTCCAAATAAGTGTGTTGAAGCCTGTTTGGACTCTTGTTTTAATATCCAAGTGTCTGGAAGCCTTTTTGACCTGTTGTTTTTGTTTTTTTTAGTTTTTGTTTTATGGGGTTTCTTTATTTTGATTACATGAGTAAATACAATTAATCTCTAATTGCCATTATTTGCAAAAATTCTTTTTCTTACGTTTACATTTATATTCATGCATTTTTAAGTGCTTTTTTTATTTGAAATTGTTATTCTTTATTTCTTGTTTTTTATTTATTTTTTCCCAATAGCCATGTGAGCGTCTTGAGGCCTGTTTGGCATTTTGTTACTGTTATATTGGTTATAAAAAATAAAACAAGGCTGATACACGAAATGTGTAAATAAAATCTCTATCTTATCCGGATAGCTATCCCAATCACGATTCATTCATTACTGATTATTTTAGTAAACAGTTATTTGGTACAGAAAATGTCTTCATTTTTCAACAGAGGGCAAGTTTCACATCAGAGTTGGGTCCACCAGCGACGCTGGTCAGTTTGTCTCCCGCAATTCCTGACTTACCATTAGCCATTACTGAGCAACCTTTCTCAAGCAGCATCACAGCCAGTGATATTACAAGTGGTTTGTGGGCACTACCACAAATGCAGCAATTTTTGGGAGACCATAAAAGTTATCACTTTTCATCAAAAGCCAATCTATTTGGAGATACTAACACAAAGAAAAACATGTCTTTTACTCCGCAAGACTCAATTAAAGTCACAAAAACGTTGAAACCTCTGTCATCATCCAGCTCACGAAAAAGTGAATTTGAATGCTACAAAATGACTTCTAGCGTTTATAATGATATTAATAAAAAATATTCAAAAACATCAAGTTCGTGCAGACAATCTAAAAAATCATGCGCGCAGAGTTGTCCAGTTTGCTCAAAGATTCTTTATTCTTCGCAAACACTTCAGTCACATATGCTTTTACATACCGGAACAAAACGCTTTCAATGTGAGATCTGCTTGAAACTGTTCCGCCACAAACATCACTTGACAAATCACCACCGACTGCACACTGGCGAAAAGCCTTTCGCGTGCAGAGCTTGTGGGCAGTTATTTCGAGATAGTTCTAATTTACGCAAACACGAAGTGAAGTGGCATGGATGTTCCTGATTTTCGCTTCAGTCATTGTTAACATAACTTAGTGAACTTTATAAATTTGTCCATATTAACACTTTATTTCCTTTTGTTTAGAAAGGAGTTTGTGTCGTAATATGTCTGTTTATACGAGATGTTTGATGTAAGTAAATCATTTAGTTATTACTGTTTAAATTCATGCATGATTCTGACCATTATTCTGTATTTTGCTAGAATTGGTAGATGGACAGATACGATATGTATGTTTAAGGGTTATGTATTTGTGTTTTTGTTAGACGCGGCCGATGCAAAGATGGACACATCTATCTAGGGATCACGGCAATCAGGCGGCATCACAATATGCTAATATTATTGGAGCAAAACTGGAGAAAAGCAGCAACATGTATAAAAATTCAACTGCAATACTGAACCATGGAGGACAAGCTAAACAAAATCAGAATAATTCAAGTAGCGACAGTTATGCAAATTGGTATAGTTGGGGAAATAAAGAAGATATGGGAGTCTTACTAGCAAGATCTGAGTCAGAAAATGTTTGTAATGACTTTATTGCGGAATGCAGTGACGGGACATATAATTCACGGAGGGAAACATCACATAAAACCAGTCAACACATTTTGCAGGCTAGCTCTTATTACGCTGCACAGAGTTTTGTATCAATCGACATTGATAGCACAAGGGAGGTTAGTGCGTTAAGGGACGGGAAAGGCTTTACCTGTGACATATGTGGACGAACGATTTTAAATAAATCTAATATGTCAAAGCATAAAAGAATACATTTGGGCCTAAAGCCCTATGTTTGTAACATTTGTTGCAAAGCTTTTTCCGATCGATCAAATTATATCAAACACAAGCGTTCAAAACACCATCTTTGAGATGGCGATGTCAAGGCAGTATCTATTATTGATAGCATAGCTGGGCTCAAGATTTCAACATTGACAATTTGACATAGTAGTATGTTGTGTCTAGATAGCGTGTAAAACCCTTTAACATATCCTATTGGTATATGGGATTTACAGTAGCTGTTATTGACTCCATAGTAGGCGTTGTATTTTTCTCTAGAGCCTCGGATTTTATGTACTTTTAATAGCATTTTTCAAACCAGAAAATGCCTCAACTCGAAATAGGATTACAAAAAATCAATTAAACATTTGTTTACATTAATTGATATTTACTGAAAGATTACTATAATTATTACTGAAATATACACATCGGGTCATATTATCTTACAGGCACACTTTTTGTGGTATGAAACATTAGAAAATCTAATTCAGACACGATGTCAATTTATATTATCGAGTTTTGAAATACATTATACAGTGTGTTCTCATATAACTTTATAGACCATTTTATTAATAATTTCTGTTGGACATGTTTTTTTTATTTTTTTGTGTATACCATGTTGTATTACCATTGTAAAGTGTAGCTGATAACTAGTTAGTTGAAGAGGCACTATAAATACAATACTATACAATACTAATAATAAAAATAAAAAATTGAAATTCATAAGAACCCATCTCAATTTACCGTTAGATTTTAGTCATCGAACAAAAACGATGCAACTCACCATTTTTTTCTATTCGGTGGTTGTGTTTTATGGTCATATTTTCAAGGAGCACATTTATATTTGCATGCCTCTGACACATTGGTCTTAGAGAGCAACTGACCTTGAATTTTACTTTCCGCGCCTGACGAAGCAGTGTTTATGTGAAAGCTTGTAAATTATGAATAATAAACTCAGCCAGTCTATTTAACACGGCGTTACTTTTGATTTTCGTGTTGCTCGTTATACCACAACTCAACTCACAGCTAACAATAAACTAAATATTATACTGCAAACATATTGCGCTTACATGCCTTTGGATAATAAAAGCATATTCTTTGCATATCAATAATAATAATGAACGTCGTAGCTTATTGCATATAACTAACACATGGGTGGTCAGGTCATAAACCTACAAGATGAGTTTATATATTAGATGGAACGATTAACAATCATTGATTTCCTGTAATATTCTTATCCGGCTATTACAATTGGAATAGGTATCTTGGATAGTGATAGAGCTGTTATAAGTAAGGGCATAGTGTGAATTTTTTTATAGTATGGATTTCTAAGAATGTAAAATATAGTAAAAATAGTTCAATTGAATGAATAATTATGGAGAATAAATAAATACCAAATATAAAGTGAAATAGTTTGGGAAGTTGATGCTCGCAGAGCTCACTTAAGAAGTCTACTGGAGTGTGGAGCTCTCTAATGCTTTATATTGGAATGATGTCGGTTGTACGCGCGTGAAAAATACATGGCTGTATACGTGTAACCTAATCATGTGTATCCAGGTACTACTTGAGGAAAACAGGCTATAAATGGACAAATTACACTGCGTCGTTATACACAGTGCAATGATAGCTTATTTTATGATAATTAGGCAAGATCAACGGCTATATCAACAGCATCCTTTCAGAATAAATAAAAATTGGTAGAAATGTGGAATTACAAAGCTCTGTAAAAAGTTTTTTTTTTACAAAATAATCATAGGCAGAAATGCCTAACCATTGCTTGGATGATAATACCCCGAACAAATCTGAATAAGTGTAATCTAGAAAAGATATCTTCAAACTGGGAAAGCCGCATGTCGAGCGGATTTTTAGGACAAGATTTTAAGTACAAACATCAGCAGAAATTACCTCTCATAGCTTAAATGAGGATACGCCGAACGAATCTACATGAGACCAATCCACGGACAATCGATATCCGCCAAATTGCAAAGCTTCACACAAAGCTGCTTTGGGAATATGATTTTGAAAATAGGAATACAGAAATCAGCCCAAATTACCTCGTATTGCTCGGATGACGAGTTCTCAAATTAATTTGAATTGGACAAACCTAAAGACAACATTTGCCAAATGGCAATGTTCTGAGTCAGGCGCTTTTGAAGACTAATTAAAAATACAAACATCGATAGAAATTACTTGGATGACGATGCCCAGAACAGATATGAATAAGACCAATCCAAACACAATATCCGCCCAATGCCAAAGCTTTGCGCCATGCGGGTTTTTTGCGCATTTCTCCTCGGTAACAGAGAACCTGACTACCCCACTAACGTAACGTTAATATTTATATTTTATAATGTTTCTTTGCACAAATTGTGTGGCAACATCTAAAATCATTACCATCTTACCTTCCCTAAAATGTTTATAAAAATAATAGTATGATACCACATCATAAAACTGAATAATGTATTTGTGGAGTCAGTAGGTTGAGAATTGGAGGTACAAATTACACATTTCCTTTTGGAATTAAATGCAGTTAAAAATCAAAGATTAACAAGTGATATGTTAGGCCTATTATAGATTTTTCTCCGTTCGTGTGATATGTGATGATTTTGCTGATTGATGGACAGCAGTGACTCATCAATGGTGCATGGCAAAATCTCATTCGGTTATTTCAGACGCAGAGACGGTGTGTGCTTTCTTTACTTCCGTTTGATTTTTGCAAATCATTTTCGTTTCTCCGGTTGACGCAGTAAATTTTACATGTCCGTGTCCGCGTTAGACAGCTGTCCGCTAACTGCAGTACTGATAACATGAAGAATGTTTCATTTGAGAGAGGTGGCCGCTTTATACAAATGTACGACCAGTGCCGTTTTCATGATTTACTCTTGGGGTGTGGGGTGTAATGTATTTATCTCGACACAAAGAAGGGTGGTTTGGGGTCAGAACTTTCTTCCAGAAATTTGGCAAAGGGCACGTAAATTGGAAAGTCGTCCAGGTCATGTATTTTTGATGATCGAGCCTCACGCGCCGGCGCGAGACTAAGGAAGGTCGGGGGATTTGAATTCCAAGGTTGCACGTGGTGCAATCTAACGTATATCTGAGCAGTTTATAAACCAGGATACTAACATACGTACTCACTTTTACCGTGTATTTGTTTGAAGTCTTAAATGTTGAGTGGAGATAAAGTTACAAATGAATGTTGGTCGACTGCAGCCCCATGTAATATGGGTCCCGTAAAGTCCGTGAGAGAGGAGCCCTTGATATATTACCCTTTACGGACCTGGCGCTATGATAATAATGGTGCATTTACATTATGAAGTTGTTGGGAGTGGGAGCGTCAACCAATGAACGAACAGTGTCGTTCACGTGATCAGTGTCGTTCGCGTGATATTCGCTCTAGCAACACATTTTTTTTCACAAGATGGCGCCGCGTTTAGATGTAAAGTTCAGTGATGAGCCAATGTACGAAATGC
>WURV02153381.1:3480-14971 GCA_011762755.2 Epimenia babai
TTAGGTAGATTTATTAAGTCCTTGCAACTGTTGAGCCATTCCGTGTACGCGGAACGCTGCTGTTAGGCGAATTGGCCGCGGGCCGAATGAGCTGGTTTCCTAATTGGAATTTACTCAAAAACAATTGCGTTAACACTCCGCAAATGAACAATTATCGACACGGGATCCGGCGTTAATCCGATCAGTATTACTATGCTGTCAAAACGAGTATTTCATAAAGCCGCGATATATTAAATTTAGACCGCAGAGAGCCCTCGAAATGATCATCAATAATGAACGACCGGCGGGCGAAAATTTCTCGTACAGTTCACATAAACCCCATTGTTTCCAGAAGTCTGCCATGTCTCTTGCTTAGTTTTATGTAAAGGACATTTTATCAAACTGAAAAGGTCGCAAATGTTGCAAGTCGCACTTGCAATATGACCGTCTTATACCGGTAAGAAATTTTGACATTTCGCCGTGACATTTCACGACAAATCCATCTCAATATTCCAACACGAAAATCTTGCTCGTTTCCTGTCGTGGAAGGCACGGAAACGGTCTTCAGTTTGTGCCGATTTTTCAACCGTAAACCCTCGCTTGAACGGTTGCGTTTCAGCTACTGCATGACTGGTTCAGATAGAATTTGTGAAATGGAACATTTAACAAGAAGCGCCTAAATATAGGGCACAATTGGCTCGCGGTTCAACCACTGAACAATAGTAGTCGCGATACAGGGCACGAATCAAGATATCCTTCAAAGACCCTTTCAGCGCAATGTAGTCAATTTCAGTTCATCAATATTTCGGTTCAATTTACTTTGCAGTTTCGCGATC
Source organism: Epimenia babai (assembly GCA_011762755.2). Classification (NCBI taxonomy): domain Eukaryota; kingdom Metazoa; phylum Mollusca; class Solenogastres; order Cavibelonia; family Epimeniidae; genus Epimenia; species Epimenia babai. The sequence continues at coordinate 4,296 of WURV02153381.1, forward strand.
AGATTGAATAACTAATAATATACACAGAGCTATTGATAAATCTACTATAATATACCATGTGATATTAACAAAATTAACCACATAGAAATTATAGCGGAGCTATACGAATTCATGCAGTCATTTATTAGACCACATGCATCGTAAAACAATTACCGATATGAATTATGAGATGCGTATAATTCGATGAAATATGCAATGATGTAACGACAGGCCGCCGCTATACATGTATACCACCAATTCCGTAAGTATCGCGAATTCTTTAAATATGCCTTTTTGCAGTAAATACGCCTTTAATGCGTCGTTCGCCACGAAGATCGAGGCATCGTGAATTTGACGTCCTGCTGAATGCGTGTCGTGGGGCACCATCCGTTCCGGAAAAGCCTAGGACGACAGATCTAACAGCGAGAGTTGCATCTGCGAAGAAATACACAGGACGTCTAAACGATCTGAGCGGTGCTCCACTACTGGGCTACGTTCCCGATCGGGAATCCAACACGGCAGCCTCACCTTTCCAAATGTAATGGACATGCATCGTATTTATTATTACGTAGCCAATAAATGAAGTAAGATTGCACCTTCTTATTCTTTTTACTAAATTCAGTTGATAAAATGCTGATTTATTCCCTTTAAATCCAATCCCCATATATCCCAGGCTCATAAACCACAAGAAATTAATATTCCCGTTAGGTCCAATTCACAATTCATTTTAAATGAAACAGATTCCCTTAAAATCCAATAAGTCCAATTAAACCCAGTGTGCTACAAAGCCTTTTTAGTGTTGAATACTCGATAAATTATATGTTTGCAGAGCAAGTGCTTTGCTTGTGCGGAAATAGAAAAATTACAAAGAAATTGATCCTATTCAGAATACATATCGACTGGAAATATCACAAATAATATTGTGCAGTTAATACAAGCACAGCGATAAGGGTATGATGGATTGGTTGGAGTGGACTCTTTCATGCAGTTCGGGTTACTTTTGTGGTTTAGAAGAAGTAAAAATAGCGGAAATAAGTATTTGATGTCGAGGTATATTTTGAAGAAACAAGTGTTAACAACTTAATTCGACTCCAAAGTTGAATTAGTCATCCCTGAATGAAAGATCGCCGCACGTTAAACTCGATGCGAGACGGGCACTATCTGCCAATTACGCATTCCACTTTATGATTAATATAACACGTCTAGTGGCGCGTTCATATCTAAGCACGATGGAGCTGTGAAAATTACATTAGTTTTGATAATGTCCGACACACGCTACAATTTGTCATATTAAAGCGATTAATAATTCACGGGAAAATTAGCTAATGAAAATTTTTATTGAATTTGTCGCGAAAAATATTATCTACTCGACGTCAGGTGGGACCGCCGTGCTGAATAGACGGCCTGGCGAGATTGCCGCATAAATTAATTGGGCTTTTATACTGGACTTTTAACGCGGATTGGAATTATGAATATTTGAGCACGACGGCTTAGAAGCGAAGGAAGATACGTCTCGGGAGATAAGGCAACGAGATAAAATGGAAACAACTCGTGAAATATTGAATTATGGGCGCAACAAAGGATCGCGCGGTGCTGGTGACCGGGGACATACTGCGCGGAGTAAATTTATCGGTACATTGCACATTCAGAAGCTATTCAACCATCACTATACGGGCTAGAAAATGGAAATTAATTCACCTGCTCGATTAGTGAAATTTATGACTTGTGTAAAGCTATTATGAAACTATAGTTGACAGGGTAAACGTTTCCTAGTAACTTGTAGCTGTTCGATCTCGTCCTTTTAGTATTGGTCCGATTTCGGGACAACTTCTGACAATGACATGAATATTTTAACTAGATGATTGAAATAACGTAATTCAATGGGTAAAATTTTTTTTTATTGCCGAGCCCGCTATTGAAGAAACGAAATAAATAACGACATGGTTCAATACGTAGAAGAAATCGTATCACAAATTCTTGACGTATCCTTCCTCAACAGGGTGTTGATCAAATTTATTATTGTTTGTGACGTAATTGACATAAATCAAGTTCAAGTGCCAGAATTAGCCAGTCGACCTGTGACTGTTGGTGCTGGGTTGGACGTCATAATCGCCGCCGCCGTAGCCACCACGTGCCCAGAGCACGTTGACGACGCAACTTCGACTAGCGGCCGCAACCGTGTGTTCACAAGACCGGTACTTGATCTAGCAATTCCGTCACTTCGCTCGTAGAACCAATCTCACCCGTTGTTGACTCGATTTATAAATGGAAATAAAGTGTGTAAATAGACCCCTTCGCAGTAATTTGACTTCGCCAAAATAGTTAACAAAATTTCGTCGTCAGCGCGCGTCGTCGCTATCCATAATGGAGGCGAAATGAGACAATTTTATTGGCGTCGTCTTCCCGATAATTTGCTGTCGTTCCGCAACCGTTCCTTGGGGGGAGGTGGCTTTATTCGCCGCTACTCTCGTCAAACAACTTATTTAAACAAGGTATTCACGGCGCGTAATTGCGTTGTCGCCGAGAGTCATCGAACACGGCCTAATTAATTTTCTGCCTTACTGGTCTAATGTAACTGATAATATCTCATCAACATTGAGTTAGGGAGTACTTGTCGGCAATTTTCGAACTTTGCGTCTGGCCCTAACTCGACTTACGCGCCTCAGCGCTCGGCTCGAATAGCCGGCGCGGTTTCTCCGTTCTAACATCCGCTCGCTGCCCGATCAGGCGGCGCCCACGAGTGTCATCAATTGCCGATATAATCACAACTCCTACCTCGCTTCGTTAAACTTCATCTCAACGGCTCGGCTTGGCTCCATCGCCGCAATTCGCTCGTTCGTCTGCACGTTTTATGTGTGTATACGTAAAAGGCCACGCTTTATATAGGTAATTTCGGTCTGTCCCATATTAATGGACTTTTATTGATGTTCTGAAATTTTAACAGAGCTTAAAAATGTTGGTTGATTTAGCACATACATATGGGCTGTACAAATCAACGATGGGGGTGATTACGTTCTCCAAATCTAGCGAAAAATCATCCAAGTGTAGCATACCAGGACAAAATTTCTTTAATGAATTTCCACTCAAGGTAACTCGAACACCTAGTGCCTTTCCGTCACAACACCATCCACAATGGATGTTCTGGTTCCAGAAGTATTATGGCAACTCGAGGAGGATTACTATGGGTGTCTTCGTGTAAACATACATCGAAGAAAATAGCCATAGTGATGCTGAAAACATAAAATTATCGGAGAAAGAACTCATTAACACACGTTTCGGCATATCAGAACAAAAAGGATACAACTTGTGATTGCCAATAAGACGTCGTTCGGATTGCCATTTGCAATTTTTCTTTTCTGAAAAATCTCTTATAATTCTTCTCCGACCGTACAGAATATCCTAATACGCTCATCCATTGCTAAATTGAATTGCAATGGCAAATGGATAATCATAATTTACGAACAAGTGTCAAGTATTAGCTTCTCACAATATCGACATAATCCCACCTTTGTATGGCAGTTAATACCACTTTTGTTCGGCTCTACATAATACCTGACTATAGTCTATATATAGAACCGACGCATCCATGACGGTTTGGAATTATATCGCTCAGACTGCTAGTAAAATGATGTGGTCTTGGTAGTAACATTGGTAAAATGTCTATAATGCATTTCGTTCAATGAAATTGTTCCCAGGAACGGAGTATATAAAGCCACGCATAGACGGGAATAGATAAACATCATATTTCCTGAAAAGGAAACGTTCTCTGCATTTCTTTTATAGGGCGTCATTCTCGAGACTTAATATTAATACAATACATTATTCTTGCACATGACTTCATTCTTCCAAAAAGCCTTCGTTCTCCCACACAAGACGTTGCTCTCATGACTTCAGTCGCACCAAAACGTCGTTATAAACACATCGTTCTCGCATCAAACGCCATTTCCCATTCGCGTGGCTCTCCAACAAAACGTCATTTTCCTATAAGATTTCATAACCCACACAAAACTCTTGGACTTATAGGTCCTTGTCAGTTGTCCTACTATATTTAAAAGCTAGGGTGGACGAAACGTCTCAATTGTGTTTCATCGACACATTTTCCTGTAAGTCATCTATATTACTATCATTTGCTGCATTTCTAATCGGCAGCGCACAACCGTATGGTTAAGTTACATTATAAGACAGGCAGACGTCCTCATCAGGGATATACAAAACCGGCACAAATGGAAACATACAGACCAGTATAGTACGAGTCGCATTTTATCTTTGTCCTGCGTCGTTTCCTCCCCGGATGTACGAGTACGCTTCGGCGTGCCCACCATAGACACTCCCCTATAGCAGACACTAATTATCTTACCTACTCTCATCCACAAGTATCAATCTAATTTCACAAAGAAAAGATTGCGCTACATTACTTTATCATGGGATTAATTTTCTCGGCAACGGATGGCGGAAGAAGATTATCAGGAATTAGCTACGCGACATATTAAATTTATATTGACATTTACTATTTAACGGCAGTATTAGTTGGTGATTAGGCGCGCTACCACGTCTTGTCTGATTGTGCTCAACGGACTTCCATAAAGGACGAATTTTCTTGTCGAATATAGCTGGAACATTGCCGTTCCATGGATATTAAAACGCCATGCAAATTCGTTTACCCTTAAGATTATTTCATAATAAAACGTTGTCTGTGATTAGTGATTAGTTGCGGATGGCTCGGGTGAAACGAGAGTAAAACCGTGACAAGTTGAGTAACGTCGTCCATTTTTAAGTTGCGACTCGTCTCGCTATAGTTTATACATCCGTAAAAGGCAAGGTTTCAGTCCTGCCTCAATGCTGGGTTAGATGTCAGACGCCATTACAATATTAAATGATTGCTCTCTCAAGAAATTTTACAAGAACCCTTTGCAATTCCAATTTTCCTCTGTATTAAAACACGAAAATCTTACTCATATCATATCGGAACAATCTCTGGTTTGTGGGAATCCAAAATTGCAACCTCACGCGTAAAGGGTCGTTCTTCAAATCTTCAAACCCCTGCATAACAGGTACCGGCGATGAACTCGTAACGCTCCTAAATACCTTACGCCGTGGTATCCTAATCAACTTTGTCGCAAATATAGCTCGATGGTGTTTTATGATCTTGCAATTGATATTGGATAGAGCCCATACATAATTTTTGGCATTACTGTAAAAATACTAAAACATTTTCGCCTCGGGTAACTATCTTTAGGTAACTAATACCTATAATATATATATATATATATACATATATATATATAGTATGTACGGCTCGCACTATGGACAAGAGATAAAACCAACAATGCCAACATCAGAATTTAATCGATACTATTACACGAATGTTGTTAGAGGTTCAGTGGAAATCGCTTCCTTTCCAAGGTACTACGAAGTACAGACGGTATTGGGTGGGTCGTATACCCGTCTGTAACTCCTATTTAGCCTGAGGGTGAGCGCTTTAACCACGCCCTCCATCGGCTCATGCATTAAGTACTGTAACTGAATTACTCTAATGGCTGACGAAGATAACGGCGACAAAGGCCGACAATTCTCAACGAGTCTTGCAGCTAATCTCCAACGCCAAGGGTCGACAACTCAATTAGACCCGACGAGAGCACGTGCCGAGTGATTCGATCAGGTCGGATTGCTGCCGGTTTTTTGAACTGAGAGAGGAATGATCGACGCTAAGCAGTGATTTGATCGACGAAATCGCTCTGTACCGCCGCCTCTATACGGTTTCCGATAGGCACTAATCTGATTGCGCTTTAAATCTCATATATAGACCCGGGTACGGTATATTCGTTCGGTATTGTCTGGCATCTCAATAAACTAGGAGATTGTACACATCGTTATTTTAACGGCCACGTTCTTTCATCAACAAAGGCTATTGATAAACCGTCTTGCTAACTATGCTTGAAGGTCGTTAGAAGGCACACGGGGGTGTGTAGCTTCAAAAATCTCCAAAGTCGATCAACGTCGCGATACACAATGTATAGGGTCGAATAATGATGTTTACAGTTGTGACTGAAAGAACCTCTGCCGTTTCGGCTGAACTTCGCATCGGTTGACGTATACAAATGTATAAACTTTTAATTCTAGGCGTGCATTAAAAGTGACGTTTACACTATGAATTCAACTTGCAGACCGTTAGTGCACAACGTAAGTGAAACATGCACAACTTGGAGACCGTAAGTATGGTTACATTTGCATATGACGATGTTCTCTGCGTCTTCGATGGTAAGACGTGGACGGGCCACGTAGTTCTTGATTGGATTATATCATCGACGATAGAGAATCTACAGGACTGTGCAAAAGTTTTGGGCCAGCAACATATTATTTCATGTTTGTCAAAATAATCTCTTAAGATAGCATTTACAGGGCATTATTCCAATGTATTTATAATCAAAACAAAATTCGGCATCAACAATCACATTAAACACTACACATTGTCGCAAAATGTCAATATTTTGTATGTCCACCCTTGGCATCCACAACAGCAGCGATTCTGTGGGGAACGCTTGAGAACATTTTTGGAGATATTCTTGCCGCGAGTTCCTGCAAATGTCCTGGAGGACTTCCCACAGTTGAAGAGCAATCGCGGGGTGTCGTTTATTCTTCTCACTGTCCATATAGTCCCGCAGCGCCGCGATGATATTGAGGTAGGGATACCGAGGGGGCCGCGACAGAACAGTGTGCCATCTTTGGTTTTGTGTTATAGATATGTTTTTATTGTGTTGGCAGAATATTTCTGGTTACTGTAATGCTGAAATGTGAAATCGTTACCAATCCGTCGCTTTCCTGATGGCACAGCGTGGTGGATGAGGATTTGTTTGTACTTGGGAGCATTCATGATTCCATATATCTTCTCTAAATCCCCGACACCATGTCTGTGATGCAACCCCAAAGCATGACAGAACCTCCGCCATGCTTACTGTAGGCTGGAGACATGATTTATCGTCCCTCTCACCCGCGTGCCGCCTCACATACTGCCTTCTGTGGGAACATAAAATTTTGAATTTTTACTCATCAGTCCAAAACACCCCCTTCCACTGATCATCCAATTTGAGTCTCTTAGTGACATTAGCCTTTCGTAAATAAAGTTTAAGCCGCAATCCCCCATGCAGACCACCGCGAGCAAGACTTCTACGAACAGTTAGTGCGTCAACTCTAGTGCCTATAGTTTTCTTCCTAGTTCACTCGCGAGATTAGTGCTTGTTTTCCACATGTCTCTTAGTGATGTAACCTTAAGGTAGTGTTCATCTTTTCCAGACAGTTTCTTAGGCCTACTAACATCTTTTCTGGTCTTTAAGTCCGCTTTCGTTGTATTTATTGATAACTTGGTGGCGTATGCCGTTCCTAGAGTATTCAGTTTCTCCTTGTGAATATCGTTGCTGATGCAAAAACACTATTTTAAGTGTATCAAACTGATTTATCTTAGTCGTATCCAAAATAACAAGCAAAATGCAAGAATAGCATGTGAACATGTGACTGGTAATAGAAGATATGAAAGTCATGCTTTATGGCGGTTCTTGAAAAAATTCTAGGTGTATTTCAGCAACCAGGGCCATATGTAATAGAGTCTACATCTGGCAAGAATAACGTCTGCAACTTATTTGACCATTTGAGGGAAATATGTCACAATTTACATTTTGATTGCAATCTTATAAATAATTTGTAATGACATGCTTGCTTTGTCATAAACAGAAATGCAGAGTCTCTGCACATAAGATAATGTCAAATAATTTCCCCTAAAGATAAAAATGACAGAAATATTTGAAATTTTGTGGGTGGCCCAAGACAGTACTGTACATGGCAAGGATATCTCAAAATTTGTTATAAATTGATATCTCCAGATGAGACTAGTCTAAAGGGTGATCCCTGCTCACGTGAAATTCCCCCGTGCAAGTGAGTGATACACCCATGCAGTAAAATCAACTGTCCCCGAACTCGAAATTACACTATTACTCTCCATGTCGTGTTTGTCTGTTTAGCAACAACCATTTTCCCTTCTTTTTCTTTTGTGTGGTAGTTTTTGACTGTAGTGGTGTAGCAGTACAATGTGTAGCTATCGTCGCTAATGCAGGTCAGGTATGGGAGGGAAGAAACAGCAGAGGAACAGTGGCAATGTGCTTACATTTAATTTCCTTCAATTTGTGGAATACGAGAATACGAGAAGGTAAGCAGTTAGTCGAGTGAAAGGAGCATTAGACTCGGATCCGAAAGGTCGCAGGTCCGCTTTTCACCTTGGGTTTTTAGGACATAGTTGGCAGCGCCGGGAAGCGACATGTTTTCAAGTCCTTCCAGAACATCGATTCAGCCTTCTTTTTGTATACTTCCGGAACCGGGACTTTATCATTGGGAGAGACATTTCCATTCTTTAGTCACCAACAGACCCGTTTCTCTAATTTATTCACCATTTTCAGGACTAAGGTGTCCCGTTTTTCCTTCGCCACTAAAATTTCCCGTGTAGGTTTGATGTGCAGCGTTTAATATCGATCAGATTGAATAATGCTGTCTAAATACTAGAAGAAAAATAATTTCACTTTAATTTCGTTCATTTAAATTAATACTATCGTAACAAAATTTTGACAAAATAAATTATGTCATGTTCTTTCGTTAAGGATAATAACTAAATTTGTCATCCACAATTTTTCGATATCCTTTCGCCCATTATAAATAAGAGATGGGTATCAGATATAAAATGATAGCACCTTTAATTCAGTCACTCCGCAAATTGGGGATTCGGTAATTAGATTCCAGCGTGTCGGCTGGCAGCGATGGCGAATTCCCATAGGACGACAATCGACCAATGGACGTCTCCGTGGCATGACGTTCTTGACGCCGCCGCTCTCGGTAAATGTAATTTGATTTGTCAAACGTCGCAGCCTGTCTAGCGCTCATTGATGCGGCTATAAAAGGTGGGAGTGGTCGGCAGTTGCCAACTTCTCGTCGATGGGCCTCGATTATGGTTATATTTTATCTCTCCGTTATAACAGCTTGATACTAATTCATTTCATATTTAATTTGGTATAACATAATAAACTATGAACACAATATTATGTTAATAGTTTAGTTATAACCAGTGCGCTTGAATATTGAACAATAATAATAGGAAATATCTTAAGCTATTGTTAAGGCGTGATAACGATGTTTTGTTTCCACTATCCCTCGCTTCTCCACTCCGGCTCGCGTCTAGGTCCAGTCGACTACACACAAACGCATAACCCCTGTAAGTATACGAAGTATATTACTATGTCATACGCTGACAAATACCTGGCCGACAATAATACAATGTTCTGTAGCACCGATATTTATAGAAGAGGTGGCGAGTTCTAAAGTGCACAGAGACTTTGTTCTCGTGCCTTTCATTCAATGAAATAAGCAAAATTTTAGCGATTGAATTTTGAAGATATTTTTTATTTTTTATTAAAAGGTGAGTTATAGTCAATTTGCCAAGGATATAAATAGTCACTATTATAAGCGCGACTGATACCCCCTACCTTTACTAAACATAGCACGAATGAGTGGTTGTTGCTTTATACAAGATATGGTATTCCATGGTGTACACTGTACGAGTCGATATTTTTCATTTTTTCTTTCAAAAAGTTCACCCGACTTATAATACGTCGTAAAATACTAATTATAATTCCATAAGCAAAATAGTTGTAGACAAATAATGTGACGTATATGTGGTGTAAGAATTCTATATATATGTTAGTAGCAGTAGGCTGAAAATAACTAATTGCTTAAGGCATGTTTGGGTCTCAACACGGCTAGCCTAGGTAGTTTGTTATTAACACGACAAATGGCGACTAAGGCATTTCTGGGTCTCAACACGGCTAGCCTAAGTAGTTTGTTATTAACACGACAAATGCGACTAAGGCATCTCTGGGTCTCAACACGGCTAGCCTAAGTAGTTTGTTATTAACATGACAAATGGCGACTAAGGCATCTCTGGGTCTCAACACGGCTAGCCTAAGTAGTTTGTTATTAACACGACAAATGGCGACTAAGGCATCTCTGGGTCTCTACACGGCTAGCCTAAGTAGTTCGTCATTAACACGACAAATGGTGACTAAGGCATCTTTGGGTCTAAACACGGCTAGCCTAAGTAGTTTGTCATTAACACCACAAATGGCTACTAAGGCATGTTTGGGTTTCAACACGGCTAGCCTAACAAGTTTGTCATCAACACCACAAATGGTGACTAAGGCATGTTTGGGTCTTAACACGGCTAGCCTAACAAGTTTGTCATTAACACCACAAATAGCGACTAACGACGAATTGACCTCATTAATTATGGTGGGAAAAATTTCTCAGTAAGAACGGCCGAGTATGAGCCGACAGTTTACCTTCTATACACTGCACTTATTCCAAACGGAAACAGACAACCACGTCGCGGACTTCCCATGTTTTTTGCAAGGCAATGGTGGTTAATGTTTATTCATTGATTATTTTGTCGAGAAAAAGTATGATATTCAATATTACTTAATGGAAAATGAAATCATGCAAGTATTAATTTTTCATTGTACCAATTAAAATTTTTTATTCCTCCTTTACTCAACAGAGCATGTACTTAAAGACCTTGGGGTCGGACTCGATGCGTTTCCAATGATTCACACAGCGTGTCCATTCTTAGGTTTTGGTTAAAAATTTTAAGAGTGAAAGGTAAAACT
>WURV02153392.1:0-16908 GCA_011762755.2 Epimenia babai
CGGTGGTCATCCGGGGGGCCGGATCGGGCATGTACGTCAACGGCGTGCAGGTAGGTACCAGTTGGACTGCTACCTCCCTTACCTGGGCTGGGATTACCATCGGGACCAACTATGTTTTCAGCGGCGCTAGCTACCTCTGGCTAGGCGAGCTCGCCTGTTTCCTAGGCGATCCCACCGAGGCGGAGCGAAATGCCGTCGAGGCCGCGCTCTCGGCGAAGTGGTTGGCAACCTTATGCGGAAACACGGTGCATTGCACATCCTGGCCGCCAAGAGCGGTAAGACCGACGTGGAAGCGGCCTTTGGGCCCATGTCTCCGTTCCTGCCGCCGGAAATGGATGTCCTGCCACCTGAGGGCTACGAGCCCGAGTTTTGGCTGATATCCATTCACGACAGGCGGAAGAAAGTGGAAGCCATCGTGGCTCCCTGGGAAGGCCGGGAGGACATCCTAATGGTCCCCGCCGGTCAGCCGTTCCCCTGTGCCGATGAGGCGTGCCCATCTCCCCTGGACGCCCTGACCGTCCACCCGAAGCGCCAAGCGTTCCTCCGTCGGATCGGGCGGGTGCGCCGTTCCCCAATGCCCCGCCGACGTTTATCCAACAACCATCTAGATATCTAACAAAGGTTGGCCATGGCACAAGACGCCCGGACCAATGGCAACACTGCGCCCAAGATCGTTGTCGACAATGACGAGGCGAGCCCAATGTCAACAGACCCGGACCGCTATGGTTGGCAAGAGGCGTTTCGACGCGTTCTCGCCGACTTCAGTGAACTCAAATCGGCGTTTCGCGGGGTACAGCGGGACGTTGAGCACCTGCGCGATACCGTCACAAGGCTCAGCGATCGCGTCGACGACCTCACTGCCGAGATCCGCGCGTTGATTCCCTATCTGGAGAAGCGAGAGGCCGTCGACGCCTCCCAAACCCAGAAGCTGCAGGCGCTCGACAAGCGCTCTCGCATTCACGTTTTCCTCGGCAAGACGCTGCAACGGACGCTCTTCTTCGTTGCCATCGTCGTCGCCCACATCCTGGTGGAGCACTTTTTCAAATGAACACCCTTCGAACCATTTACGACTACGTCCTCGCTCACACGTGGGTGTCGGGCGCGTTCCTATGGCTATGCGTCCTCATCCTCAAGTCGATGATGCGCGCCGAGCCCGGTACCCCTTTGGCCCGCGTTTTCGCGACCATGGACGCCATCCTGCCCTTTGACCTTGAAAAGATGGTGAAGGTCATCAGCGGCGAAGCGGATAAGCGCCTGCCGCTTCCCGACGGCGTCGACGCGCCTACGACCAGGCGCGAGGGAGGTCTTGAGGATGAATAAATGGATACTGCCATTGGCCTGCTTGTCTGCATTGGGCTGCTCGAATGCCTATCGCGCGCAGCAGCGGACCGCCGCCGACTACGTAGCGACTGCCGTGAACGCCGCTGATCACACCCTCGCCGACGCCGAGCTCGCGGAGCACCGCACATGCATCGAGCGCGCGGAGAAGCGGATCGACGCGAGGATTTGCATTGCTCACGTGAAGGACCGTTACAACCCAGCGTGGCGGCAGATGAAGCTCGTCAAAGCTACCCACGACATGTGGGTCACTGCGCTCACCGCCGACAAGAATGACCACATCCTCGTGACCGGAGCGCGCTTTCACGAGGCCTATTGCGGCCTGCGCGCGGCAGCGCCCGCTTCGCTCAAACTTCCTGACGTCCCGGGAGTACCATGTTCAAACTGATTGCACGACTCGCAGAACGATTGCTCGAGGGCCTCCTCGCTGCCCCCTCCGACCCGCCGAAGCGCGTGGAGGACCCGGAGGAGGTTCGCCGCCGGGCTCACGAGGAGGTCGAGAAGAAGCTGGATGAGAAGTTTGGGGAGGGCGAATAACGCTGCGCTGACGGGGTCTTGCTGGAAGTCCGCGCCGACGCCCATGTCTTCGAGAATCGCAAAGTAGTCGACGCCCTTCTCGAACTGCATCTTCACGGCCAAGTAGCACTGCGTCACTTGGTCGCGAGTCGGCTTGGCCTGCCCCTCTTCCCAGGCCTGCAGGCGCTCCGGCTCGATTCGCAGTGCTCTCGCCACTCGCTTTCGTGATAGGCCCATCGTCTTTCGGACGAACCGTAGGCGCTCAGGGCCGCACATCTTCGAGTTGGCCAACGCTAGGGCGATTTTCTGCTTAGCGAAGTGAAGATCCTCCGGTAGCAAGACGGGCTCGCCGCCTAGGCTGTATTCCGGAACACTGTATGGGAGCACGACTCCGTCGAGCACAAGCTGACGGTTAACCCGGCGAACCGGCTCTCCCATCAACTCTCGCATCTCTTGCTGGCCCTGTTTGAACTCCTGGGTCACGATGTTACTCCTTCCGGTTTGTCCATATCGTACGTCCAATATTCGTCGGGCTTATCGTGGACGAAGGTGGTGCATACGATTGCTTTCGGTGGATCGCCAATCAGTTTCACGCCGACTAGCAGATCCTCACCGTCATACGTCAGGCAAGAAACATTCCAGTCAGCTGACTGGTCAGGATCGGCGAGGCGAATCTTGCTTGCCTTCTTTAGGCCCTTGATGACTTCGTACTCGTCCAGGTTCCGATCTTCTATCGCGTCGCCTGGATGGCCTTGGCTGGCAATTATCACGTGATTTACTCGCGCACACATTCGAACATCCTTGAGCGCTTGAACGTCCGTTACGCCACTTGTAGAGGTACGCGCTGGACATGTCCAGGTTTTATCCTCTGTCAAGCTCTTTTCGCCCTCCACATCGCATCCCTCCCACTGAACAGCCCTGCAGACCCGTTTAGGGTGCGTGTGTACAGTGGGACGAGTGGATCATGAATACGCACTAGATGTCAACTATGAGCGGCTTGGCTGGATCGGCGCGAGCCCCCCACAGGGAACAACTAGAAGCGCGAGCTAGGCACAGGTCGCCTGCGAAGCGGGCACGCCGACCTCAGGAACGAGCGCTAGGCAGCGCTCACCCGAAGGCAGCGCTCGTCGCGTCGGGGCTAGCCGGTTGCGCGCGGTCTTTTGGCTCCGCTCCAACGCCGCTCGTCGCACCGTCATCCGAGCATCTAGTGCGTCAACCTGGCTCTGCACCTCTTCCATCTGCTCCACAGTATCCCGCAACGCCGCGGCAGACGCGCCTACGGCGAAGCCGTATTTCACCACCTCCCTGAGGACTTGGTAGTCGAATAGGTGGCCATAGCGAGCAATGGCAAGGCCAACGCCTGGCTTCTTTACTGACACCGCGAGACGTTCGCGTTTTTCAGCGTCGGTGGGCCCGAGCTTCAGCGCGAGCTGCGGCGATTTGTCGACGACCGCGAGGAAGACCTCGATCACCGCTCGAATCAGGCGCGTCGCCTCTTTCGTCTCGCTCCGGCCCACGAGGAGCAGGGCTGCCTCACGTGTGAGCCAGTATTGCTTACCTGGTCGACCGCCGCGCGTGGAGGTTTGTGGCACGGCGCAACGAACCTCGGAATCATTCAGGAATCCCGACTTCAGTTGGCGCCGAATCATGCTGCGGATGGTTCGCAGCTGCCGATAGCCGAGCCGTTCGGCAAGGTCCACATCGAGGATCATTGGGCGTCCATCGGCGGTCATTTTGAACGCGAGTGGACGGGGGCGGGTCTCGGATGATAGATCGCTCATTAGGCACACTTCCTTTGTGTCTAGACCGCTCCTTCGTTTCCGGCAAAAGATACGGAGGGGCGGTCGTTTATGTAGGGCTGCAGGATACCGCGCGGGGGAGCGCGGTCAACGAGAATCGGGCGCCGACGAAGGGCCTGGAATTGCTCCGAGTGGCCGAAAAGCGTTGACTTTCAATTAGTTACGTTCGCCTAGCCCACGATACGGGCTGTTATCCCCTGGCCAGGAAAGAGTGCCCCTGACCGGGCGCCTGGCGGAAAATGGCTGAGGACGGTAGGTACCTGCCCAATCAGCATGGCCACGAGTGGCGGTGCAACTCCGACCCCAGGGGACCAAGTGAAGGGGTGAGCCATGGTCTATCGACCCGTAACCCAGGCAATCTGGAGCCGCTCAGGCTGGGCGCTTATGCTTGCCTGTAAGCATATGGCAAAAGAGCCACACCAAACGATGCGAGTTGAGCCGGAGAAGGGCCATCTCGCCCCCGATAGCCAGACCTGGTACGCGGGGCCGCCAAACGGATTTGATTGCGAAGACTGCGACGAAATCGAGCACTTCGAAATGATGTGGGCGAACAGAGGAAAAGAATGACTCAAGATCGTGGCTTCCGCCGATACACGCGCAGCTCCCAGACGCCCGTGACGGCTATTCAACTTCGTCTTGAGACGTCCGGGCTCAGTTACCAGAAGTGGGGTAGTGCACAGCGTTGCAAGAAAGGCGATTGGCTCGTCGATAACGCTGGCGAGGTTTACTCCATCGACGCAGACACCTTCTCCAAGACGTACGTCGAGGTGAGTGCTGGACGTTATGTGAAACAGGCTGGCGTCTATGCGAAGCGGGCCGATATAGACGGGTGGCTCAAGACGAAGGAGGGGCGCTCACGGTACGCTGCCGGCGACATGCTTGTTTTCAATGATGCCGAGCTGACCGACGGGTACCCAATGTCACAATTGAAGTTTGATGAACTCTACGCGCTGGCTCGCTTAGCCGAGCATAGCCTCAATAACCCCGCCCCACTACCCACAAGTAGCGGGGCTTTCTTGCATTTTGGAGGCCCATCATGACGACCCGCCGCATTCAGTGGGTGAAGTACGGCAACCACGAAGGCCCCGTCTTCTGGGGTGACGTCCCCTTCCCGAAAGCCACCAGAGACAGCCCGGAGTTGGACAAGTGGCTCAGCGTGCTGGGGGCCACAGAGGGACCTTGGTACAACGCGGTCAACGGGTACGACCGGTGCATTATCAGCATTAGCGTTATCCAGCTCTGCGAGAGCCATTGGCTCACCACCCGGCTACTCGCGTATGGGAAAGAGCGCTTGGCCCCCCTGCCCGGTGGCTGGAAAGCCCTCTTCGACTGGCAGCGCTCCCGTGGCCTGACTCTCGACGCCGCGGGGGGCGCGGTCGGAGCTCGCTGGAAGCGTGAAGATGGCTCAACAGAGCGTAGCCAGACTCGGGTCTGGCGGGGAAAGACCCGGGCCGACGCCATCACTGCTGCTCGGTTGCTCGCGGGGCTGTGGGACACGGCGGAGGCTTGCGCGCTTCAGCACCAGTTCCTTGCCTGGCAAATCCCGCGCTACATCCACCCCGATGCCAAGTGGCTATTCGAAGAAGCCCCTCACGGCCTCAGCGACCAGCAGGCCCGGGCAGCGCGAGCAGCTTGGCTCTCGTTCAACCTCAACAACCCGAAGCTGGCGATTGCCGGCCTTAACAGCTTTCGCGACATGTTTCGTGCGGACCAATCCAGCAACTGGACGCGGGACCTTTGCGAACACCTCGTAGACCACGGCTTTCGGAAGCTGTGGAGAAAGCGTTACGAGGAAATCTCGTCTGTAATCAAGGAGCTTTACGATGTTTGAGCTTGCCCTATTCGTATTCTGCTTTGGCGCTTTGATGGTCGGCACTGGCCTCGCTCTGAAGGGCTGGGACCAGTGAGCGCCACCAACCGAGAGATTGCGCTCAATCATGCGCGCGCGTTTTCGTCCCCCCAGCGCGAAATCATCGAGGCTGCCGTGGAACTCGTCGGCACCGGCTATCCCGACTCCGCCTACGCCGAGGCGCTCTTCCCTCACGACGTCCCGTGGAACCAGAACGACTTCGCCAAGCAGATGAGCAGCTGTGGGATCTTCGTTGAAGCCTGCTGGCGCCGTGCCGGTGTGGACGCGCCCTTCCTCGATAAGCCTTACGCGGAGCGAATCGGCACCGCCATCACCGCGGGTATTGCTTGGGCGAAGAAAGCCGGCTGCTGGGTGGACGCGACCCGGTGGAAGCCCGGGAAGTATGTGGGGCCCTCTCCCGGGGATGCGGTCGTCATGGGCATAAATGGGAACGCCCAATGGTCCGTCGGCGAAGTGGCCATCACCCACATGAGCCTCGTGGTCGGCTCCAAACTCAGCATCGACGGCGGGCAGCCCGGGCCCAACGGCGGCTCCAACGCCATTCGCTGGCGGGAGCGCACCTACGTTGAGGTGCCTGGCCAGCTCTGGGCAATGCATGAACTTGGCACGCTCACCGGAAACGAGCGGCGGCCAGTATCACGAGGGCGGCGGGTTTTGGGGTTCATTCGGTTCTAGCAAATTGTCCCTACGGATCGGCGAACGTGAGCTTGCGCTTAAGCTTGTTGAGGTTTTGGGGTGGTACGACCTTTTCATGCTGCAAGCGGCCAACGACGATGCCCGGAGAGATGCCGATCCGACGCGCAAAGCCAATGACATCTTCGTGAGAAATCCGCCGTTTACTCCTGAGCCGGTCAAACTCCGGCGAGTCAGGGATAAGTGTTTTCGCGGCGAACAAATCCGCCTCCTTTTCTAGCTTGTCGTCTAGGCCGCCGACGCCCTCAAGAAAGCAGAACTCTGGCCCATGTAGAAGAAGATGCCCAAACTCGTGAAATAGCGAGAACCAGAAGTGATCATCCGAGCGGCGGCGGAGCGACAACAGAACCACTGCTGCACCAGTCTGATCGTGCCACGTCGCACCGTAGGCCCCGCAGTTAGGAGGCGCGGGCACGTAGCGAAGGAAAACTCCTGATTGTGCGCAGGCTGCCACCAACTCCGCGAAGGCTCCGTTGTCCTCACGAGCGGACCACGCCCGAAAGTAGGGAAGCAGTTTTCGAAGTTTTGCGGCATTGAACGGAGCGACTTTGCCCCGGCTGGCTTCCATCAGGATTTCGCCTTGGCGCAACCATGCCGCAAGCGGCCCAAACTTGGCGTTTCGCGCTCGAGAGGCACGAAACGCCGCTGCGCACTTGGGAGCATACTCGGACCAATCGTCGGGATGTTCCAGCCCGAAGTAGGAGAGTGCTTCGGCAACCTGAGGCCCGGGCGCGCTCCATTCTCGCAACCACCCGTGCTCAATCATAAATCGCTTTGGGAGTTCTCTGAGAAAGGGCTTGTGTTCGGCGAGCTGCCTGAATCTCTCCACTCGCTCGAGGTCGCGCTGGTACTGGGACTCAAGTCGGAGCCAGAACCCCGGAGTACTTCCGAGCATTTCCGCGAGTCTTTTCGCGAGGTCAGAGTCGAGCTCTTCGCTCCCACGAAGGAATCGACGCAAGAAGCTAGAGGATACCTCCAGGGTCTCAGCAGCTTCATCCAACCCCACGCCGAGACACTCAAGTTCCTCTTGGACTGTCTCACCTGGGGGGAGGGCCCAGTCAGTTGTGAAGTCATGGGTGCTCATCAGTGTGGATCCTCAATGTACCAAATTACGACGGAAACCACAGAATGCCACTGAAGAACACCGTCTACCATTGGGGGCGGAGGCGAACTAGCAGGCCTGAGTAGCAATCGCCATGGCCCCTCGAGGTTGAGCGACAGACAGCCGCGGAATGGACCGGTGGTGTGAGGGTGGGGGCGGCCTCCTGGGGGCAGCTCGTGCACGTTTGCGGCGGCCTCCAGCTGCATGAGACGCTTTTGAATTTTCTTCGCATTCGCGCGGCCGTACTTTTTAGTGGCGCACTTTGAGTCCCGACAGATGCGCTCTATCTCGTCGTCCGCAAATGCAACTATCACGCGCCCTCCCTAGCCGCCCCGAAGCACAAGCTCCCGTGGCTCTACCCGAGGTAAGACCAACAAATCTCCCGGATGTCGTCAAGGCCCATCGCGAGCAGGAGGCCTCCACGGGAGCACTGTCGAGTGCCGAGTCGCGTACGTGGTCACTTCCCGAGGAGTGGGACGGGGCGTCCAGTAGCGGTCAACCGGCTATCCATGCGCAGTAACTACTTGGCGGGCACACTGGTAGGCGCCCATCCTTGAGTCAACCGGGCCAACAAGGGAGGTAGCAGCACGCGCCGATGACTCCCTGCCGATATGCATCTCGGCGCCCGACCAACTAGGCTGCATTTCGAAGGGAGAGCTACTTCGCCTTGGGGGCAAGTGCAGCCAATAGCCGCGTGCGGTCGAAATAGACCTCATTGCGGCTAATTCGTATTCCACCTTCCGAGTGCACCAGGTGCATCCAATCGAGGCCGTTTTCGCTGACATCCCCCGAGGGTGTCGGGATTCGCGCAGACCAGGCAAGGGCAATGACGTGGATGCCGTTCGGGTCGGGCGGGACGCCAATAAAATCAAGCAGTTTCCATTCCCACGCGGGGTTCGCCGCAAGAAGTGGACGGAAGTACCGCTCCAAGGAGGAAGCGCCTCGCAAACCTTCCGGATGAGCAGGGTCGCAATAGAAGCAATCCTCTGTGTAAAACGAGAGAAGCTTAGCTGGGCTATTCCCAGTCCACGCAGCCAGCCAGCGATTCAGAAACTCTCGATGCGTTTGTTGGGTCTCGACAGAACTCATGGATGCCTCGGGTTCGGATTCGTTTCAGTGCATGAGCAAGATAGCCGTAATTTGCTTCGCATGGCAAGTATTTACATCTAAAGCAAACATTGGCCTTATCGGTTCCTTGCGCTGTCCGGGCACAGGCAAACAAGCTCTTGTCGGGTGTGCGCTACCAGTACGGAACTCGGGATGGGGCCTCACTTGCACCCATCGCCGCGCACAAGTCCAGCGTGCGAATAACTACATCCGCTAGCTCGATGGCGAAGCCTTCGGGTTTGTGGCCAGACGCAGCACTCTCTCGCACTTCGTAGTCGCGAATATCGTGCAGTTGGTCGGCGCACAGGTCTGGCATCCTGATAAGGGCCAACTCCCCATTATCTGGCGCCCGCCGATACTCCTCCACCATCTCGGCAACCTCGCAGCCAACCATCAGCGCCGCGCGCTCAAAATCCGGAGGCTCCTTGCTCGGCCACCAGCCTTTTTCGCAGGCCAGAGCGTGGATTTCCTCGGCTAGATTTTTCCAGTTAGTCATGCAATCACCTCTACCTTCAGGCCGCGCTGGCGAACCAAACTCACCATGTGCTTCGTTCCTTTGGAGCGTTTGAGAGTGTCGTGAAACGCAATCACGCACTCGCACTCTGGGTGTGCGTCCAGCATGGTCCGATTGCGGATAGGCCCCGCCGCGCGCCCATGCTTGAGCCAGTCTGCCGGATGGCGCTGTACAGAAAAGCCCAGCTCCTTTGCCACGTGACCAGCCATCTGGTCCACACCTCGGCAGCCCCCGTGAGCCACGCGCGTTCCGGCCGGCAGCTGCGAGAGCCGCTTTCGGATAGTACTCAGGCGCTCCGTCGTCCAACTGCGGGAGCCGCAGACAATAGCGGTGCTCATGATGACACCTCCCGGCGGCCACTAGTTACATTACTCATCCTGTTTCCCTTTCCTCAGCCCTCCACTCGGAGGGCGTTTTTTCGTTTTGTTCATTCGGCTGCGTCCACCAGCTCGAGCTCCATGTGGTTTTCGAGCTTGGCGATTTCGTCGTAAATCCACTCGTAGAACCCGGTGGCGCCCTTCTTTCCGAACACGGTCTTCGCCTCCATCAGGGTGTCCAAGCGAATCCGCATATGGCGGGCCTTGGTGCCAATCCCTCGCTGCCGGTTGGCCTCGAGGCGGCGACCGTGGCGCAAGCGCTCCGCCTTTTCCGGGTCCGACTTGGCCACTTCGGCGATGCGCCGGCGGGCCTTTTGGGACTTGTTGTGCCGCTCGCGACACTTGAAGCAGGTTGAGAACCCCTTGGTGGGCTCCATCCCGCAGCCGCAAAGCCCCAAGCGCTTTCGCTTCCGCTTACGTGCTCTGGCTAGCGCCGCCGACCGTTCGCGCTTGGCCTTTTCGATAGCCTCACTGCGCTTGGTGGCTTGCACATAGTGGACAGTGACGCCCTCGTGACCTTGCAGTCGAGGCTCGACCTCGTAGGCCTTTTTGACGTTGCCATCCGCGCCAAACTCGACGCGAAACCAGGGAAGAATGTGCTCCATTAGTTCGTCCTCAATCTTGCGAGAAGCTCGCGTGTAACGGTAAAGCGGCCCACTACAAATACGGGGCCAGGGTTATCGGATTGGGCCTCCGCGTTAGCCAACGCAGCGCCGATTTGGCAGAGCGGCCGCACGATGGCGGGTGTCAGCCGCTCGTCCACAACGCGGCCGCCGTCCTCCTCGAGGAACCACGCCATGGGGCTGCTAGCTGGCTTGTGGCGAAGCTTCGAGATGGCTTCCGCCATAGCGTTCACCAGAAAGTCCGTCACCTCCCGTTCTGTAGGTCGGTGGGGGACTGCCAGCATCTCCAGCTGCATCCCGGTCTCGATGCCGGGCTCCCGAGCCAGGGCGAACAGACTCCGCGGAGCCTCGCATCCTATTCGAAAACAAGGCTCAGCCGCCCTGCGCATAATGGTCTCCAATGTACATTCCACTGTTACACTCCATTGGGTAAACGCTCAGACCAGTCGCCGGAGCAGTTGGTTGTGCGGAAACGGCCGCATGCCCCGAGGCGGGTACCGAAGCTCGTGCGAGCCCTCTACATCGCATCCGCCACAGCGCTTCGGCTGCAGCCTCGAGGGCTGCCTCTGCGTCTGAAAACCCAGGAGCCGCCAGGCGCGCTCGAATGAACTCAGGCCAGGGATGCTCCAGCGGGTACTCGGCGAGTAGTTCAGCCGCCCGCAGGGGAAGGCCCGAACGCCGCACCCGCTGAATCGCCGCGATGACGAAGCATGGTTCGCCCTCAAGGTGCTTCGTGCCTTTCTGGAGTTGCTCGTCGTCCAGGGCGGTCGGAACATCCAGGATGGCCCCAACAAGGATCTCCTCCGGCGACTCGATTGGCGCCGCATGGGCCTCCGGGTTCGTCCCTACGTTTAGGGCCTGCCGCACGTGTCGCCCAATGGCCTTGAAGGTCTGGCGGTCTGGGGCGTGACTCCAAGCACCCGACGAGAGCTGGCCACCTAGTGCCTGCGTGAGCTTTCGGGACAACTTGAGCTCCAGGATCCTGCGCACGACCGGGGAGCGCACCTTTTGCAACAGCGCCCTCACCTCTTGCACGACTTCCAGCCGCTCAGACTCAGAGCCCCGAGTGAGCGCTGCTGCCAACGCGTGGTCTGCCAGCATCTCGACGGCGGGAAGGGCTCCCTCGAGGCGAGTCGTCAATCCGCTAACGCCCTCCGCTCGCACGAGCGAATCGGGATCGGCTCCTGCGGGCAAAGGGATCGCAAGGGCTTGCAGGCCGGCAGCCTCGCAGGGCTCAAGGGCCTTCTCTACCGCGGCGGCCCCGGCGGCATCCCCGTCAAATGCGAAGCAGCAAGAGGGCGAATACCGCTTTACGAGTTCCGCCTGCTTTGCTGTAAAGGCGGTACCCAGTGGCGCAACAACGGTAGCGAAGCCCCGAGCGGCGAGGGACACCACGTCGAAGTTGCCCTCCACCACCACCGCTCGCTCCGCCGCGCGAATGGCTCGCTTGGCCTGAAAGAGTCCGAAGACCGTTTCGCTCTTCCGATAAATAGGCGTCTCGGGCGTGTTGATGTACTTGCCAGCACGCTTGTCTTCCTCGCCGGTATTTGGATTGGGGAGCTGCCGACCTGAGAAGCCGACGATTCGCCCCTGCACGTCGTGCACGGCGAATATGAATCGGTGCCGGAAGCGGTCGAAGGTGTGTCCGGAACGCTCGCTGCGCGCGATAAGCCCAGCCGATACGGCAGTGGAGGAGCGGATGCCTTGAGCCGCCAAAAAGCGCGTGAGTTCGTGGAACGACGCTGGGGCGTACCCAACGCGGAAGGCCTTCAGCGTCTCGCCGTGCTCCTCAAGGGATAGCCCACGGCGCTCCAACTCTGCATGGGCATAGCCAGATAGCGGATGCCCAAGTAGCATTCGCTCGAAGAACAAAGCGGCCACATTGTTCGCCGCAAACAACTCCTCCTTGTGGGAACGCGCTGCCGCTTGGCGGTGCCGCTCGTCAGGCGAACGTTCGACCTCGGCCACCTCGATGCACGCTGCCTCTGCCAAGTGCACCACCGCGTCACGAAACTCGAGCCCTTCCAGCTCGCGAATGAACGAGAGGGCGTCGCCGCTTGCTTGGCAGCCGAAGCAGTGGAACCGCTTGCCATCTGGCAGCAAGTGAAAGCTGGGCGTGTTCTCCTGATGGAATGGGCAGAGGCCCAGCCAGCGGTTGCCTTGGCGGCGCAGCGCCACCGATTGCCCGACCAGCTGGCGGAGGTCCGTAGCCTCGAGGACAGCGGCGATGGTCGCCTCGCTGATGAGGCCGCTCACGAGACCGCCTCCCAATCGGCTGGAAGGGCTTCCCAGTCGTTGGCCGCACGGCGCAGATGGGCGAGCGCCATGTTATCGTTCGCAGCTTGCGCAAAGCGCATCGCTGCAACCAGCTCAAGAGCGAGGCCGTAACTAACAAGCCAATCGTCGGAGCCCTCTGGTGGGACACACGTGCGCGCAACGTGCGAGAACGACTCACCTCGGCCTCTATGTAGCGTTTAAGTACACGTTGGAATGTGGCGCCAGTTCGGGCATGATGAAAGTGCGGGGGTCGGATAGTTGAGCGATCCACCTCCAAAAAGCGCACTCCAAAGGGGAAGCATGAACTACCGCGTACTTACTTTCATTGGCTTCGCGACAGCGGCCTCAGCCACCCTCTTCCTAGGGCAGGGCTGTGCCAACGATGAGCCAGACGATTCCGTTACCGTGCTCTCGGCAGCGGGCCCGGTGGGCGGGCTCGCCGGGGGTAGTTCCGGTAGCGCGGGCTCCGCTGGCGCCAGTGGGACCGCTGGTGCGTCGGGTTCGTCCGGTGCCGCAGGTACGGCGGGCAACGGCGGCACTGCTGGCTCCGCGGGCTCCTCCGGGGGCAGCAACGCGTCGGTGCGGCTCGCGAATATGTCCTTGGGCGGTGAGGAGATTGATTTCTGCGTGAAGGCTTCCAGCGCAGCTGATTACTCCGGCGCCACCAAGCTCTTGGCCATGTCCCCAGGTAAGCTTACTTACACACAGGTAAGCGGAATGGTTGATGCAGCGGGCGCAGGCGCCACCTTTGATGCCAAGGTCATCAACGCCGCCGATGCCGATTGTAGCGGTACGGCACTCGCCGAGGTCACCGGCGTCGCCTCCAGTGCCAACGGCGTGCTCATCGCGTACATGGGCGGAAATGGCGTCAACCCCAGCGCCGCCGCCTTTCCCCAATCAGCCCCCAAGGCCGCCAACTTCCTCTTGCGGGTGATTCACGCCATGCCTGGCAAGCCGGACCAGGACGTGGGGCTGGTGAACATGAACACCGGTAAGTTCATTCCCGGCGCCGGTATCGTATTCGCCGGCATTAAGTACGGCGAAACTTCCAAGGCCACCGCGACCCCCAGCATGGCCTTCCCCATCGACACACAGGGCTATGTCGAGGCCGTGGACCTTGGACTAAACCGCGTGGGCAGCGCGGATACGGGCCAAGACCCCTTCTTGCAGACGAGCGCAACCCTCGGTCCGGCCAATGCCGCCAACACCACCTTTTTGGTTGGCAAGGGGGATATGGCCCAACCCTATGCCTTCGTGATTTGCGACGAAGCCATGGTTTCCGGGGGGCTTACCACCTGCGAAACCAAGACGATGTAAGGGAGGATGACGATGCGCTCCAGCCGAACCTCCGCCTCCTCAACTCAGACCCCGTCAACCCCAAGAGAGGGCAGAGTGACGAAAAAACAACGCAAGCGATCATTGCTCGAGACCTGCTCCCGGCTCGCTCAACCCTGGAAGGGCTGGCGGTCTGCCCTCTTGGCAACCAGCGTGGCGATGGGGCTCTTGGCAACAAGTTCCACAGCCCTCGCCGATGCCCGTACCGAAGCGCGTAAGCACTTCAAGAAGGGCATGACCCAGATTGCCAACGGCTCCTATGAGGAAGGTATCGCGGAGCTTGAATCCGCCTACGAAACCCTGCCTCACCCCAACGTGCTCTTCAATATCGGCCGGGCATGGGCTGAAGCGGGCGACTTGGAGAAGGCCATCGCGGCCTACAAGCGCTACCTCGCCACGGACCCGCCGGACTCCTCTGATGTCACCAAGATCGTCAGCCAGTTGCAGGCACGCTTGGAACGTCAGCGCATCGCTCTCCTCGAGGCCCAAGGGAAAGGCCCAAGCGGCAAGACCGGCCCGGCTGGCCCCACCGGGCCGACGGGGAAAACCGGACCGGCGGGCAAAACGGGACCCACCGGCAAGACCGGACCCACCGGCAAGACCGGACCCACGGGCAAGCCTGTTGGGCCCGCGCCGGGCGGCAAGCTTAAGATTAAGGCTCGCGAAGAAGACATCTTTGCTGAAAAGGTTGAAACCGCATCGAGCGGCGCCCAGAGCCCTTCCGAAGCGCCGAACTCCACCTCCATTATTACCGAACAGGATATCAAACTGTCGGGCATCACCCGTATTCAGGACTTGCTGCGCCGCTTGGCTGGCGTGGAAGTCAACATGATGACTGGTGGCGATACGGAAGTTTCAATCCGCGGGTTTAATAGCCGTCTTTCCAATAAGACCTTGGTGCTTATTGACTACCGCTCGGTGTACATCGACGCACTGGGCGCCACCTTTTGGGAAACCTTTCCTATCGATGTGCAGCAAATCAAGCGCATCGAGGTTGTGCGCGGCGCCGGTTCCGCCCTCTACGGCGCAAACGCTTTTGCTGGTGTCATCAATATTATTACGAAGAAGCCTGGCGAAGGCGGCAGCAATGCCCGCGTCGGTTATGGCTCCTACGGCGCAACCTTCGGCAGCGCGACAGCAAGCGCTCGCGAAGGTGATTTCGCTTATCGTATGAGCGCCGGTTATACCCGCATGCCCAAATATAGTCGTGAAACGGATGTTGGGCGGCAGGACTTGGTGATTGATGACAACCAGGACCGCGAGGCTGGGGCAAAAGAAAGCCGCCTCAACTTCCAGGCTTCCCAACGTTTCGGCAAAGACGCCGAGCTGCAAGTGGGTGGCGGTTATGTGCGCAGCTTCCGAAACCAGCAGGGTGTGGGCTCCATCCTGGAGCTGAACTCGGACCTTGAGTTCGCCGATGCCGAAGCCACGTTTACCAGCAAGCACTTCGTGGCCCGCTCCTTCGTAACGGGTACGCGGGGCTATAGCGTCAAGGACCACGAATACCTCACCGGTGGACCTCAGGTACTGCCATTCGGCCAGTTCGTGTTTGATATTCAGGCGGAATACCTTGGCCAGTTCAATACGGGCGCGAGTGTCAACCATGATGTCCACATCGGGCTCAATTATCGCCTAAAGGACGTTGACTACAAGATCATGTCTGGCCGTACGCGGGAGAACTGGTTCGGCATGTATATGCAGGATCAAATCCGCTTCGGCGACAAGGTCATTGTTCAAGTCAGCGCCCGCGCTGACTACGTGCCCTATCTGAAAAGCCTGGTTGCCTCTCCTCGAGGCTCCTTCATTTATAAGACCACGAAAGAATCTTCTATTCGCGTCTCCGGTGCTACCGCTTACCGCGCACCTAGTTTTGTGGAGGCCTACGTAAACTCGGTGGTGCCCTCCAACGCTGCCGCCGGTTTGGGCGTGGTTACCGATACCCGCCGCATTGATCAAAACGGTCAGTTCCGGCTGGAGCGGGAAAAGGTCCTGAGTTTTGACGCGGGCTACGTCAATCAAGATAGCGACATCTTCAACCTTGAAATTTCCGCTTACTTTATGCAGGTGAAGGACCTCGTGAAGCTGGCCGATACCCGTAGCGAAACGCTGGCCACCAACGACTTCTTCGGTGTCAACCCTCAGCGCGGTGCCGTTATCGCGGCGGCGTCTGGTTTCAGTAACCAGTGCCAAACCATCAACGCTTATGGTGGTGAAATCTCGGCCCGTGTGTTCCCCGTTGACGGTTTCGACTTCTTTGCCAACTACTCTCTCTATCAGCAAAACGTGACTAAGCCGGCTGGCTGTCCCGATGTGGAGAATCGGCAGACGGCCAACCATAAGGCCAACGCGGGTATGCAGATTCGTAGCAAGACCGGTCTCAGTGGTGAGGCCACCATGAACTTCGTGGGGCCCCAAACGTGGGTAGAGCGTGTGCCGCCTCCCGCTACGCAAGCTTCGGCCCAGCTGCAGAATACTGAATTCAGGATTGACCCCTACACACTGCTCAATGCTCGGATTGGCTATGCTTTCCTGAAGAAGAAGCAGCTCGAGCTAAGCATGATGGTCTTCAATATTCTTGACTTGCGTCGTCGCCAGCACCCCTTCGGCCAAGTGGAAAACCGCCGCTTCTACGGCTATGCCACCTACAAGTTCTAAGGAGGAAGTGGAGATGAAACGATTGACAGATATGGTAAAAAATCGCCGCATCCACCGGGGCCTCGGGACGTTTCTTGGCGGTCTTGCGCTCATGGGGGGATTGGTTCAATGCGACCAGGAAGTACCCTTTGACCCGAGCCCCTTCTACGAGCCTGCGGGCGTTGTCGCCGGTGCGATTACTTACTCGGGGCCGCTGCCGTGTACCAAACAAGGCCACGTGGTTGGCTCGGCCCAGATTCTCGCCTTCAGCACCAGCTTGCTGCCCCCGCCCGACGGGCTGGGCACCACCGCCCAAACTGTTGCGACGGTGGTGGGGGATGAACTCTTCGCCGGTGTGCGCTCTGCACTGACTTTTAACGCCGATGGCTCTTTGTTTTGCCCGGCAGAAGGCGGTCCCACCGTTACGGTGAGCGCCAATTATCGCATCGGCCCCTTCCGAGCGGGAACCTACCAGTTTCGGGGCTTTTACGACTACGACGGCGATTTCTCCGCGGTCTTGCGTACCCACAACCTGCCTACTCAAGGCGATGTTTTGGGCGGCGCCATTGATAATGCCGCGGAGGTGTTGGCAGGCGGCGCGCCTCGCTATACGGAAATAACCGTCGGTCGGCGTGACTCCAGTGGCAACTTGGTAATGCCTCCTACCGGTTTGATTACCGAAGGTATTAACGTTCAGTTTGGGTTGCGCACGCCGCTGCCGCG
>WURV02153403.1:0-16904 GCA_011762755.2 Epimenia babai
TGGCGGAGTCGCAACAACGACACGAGGATGTAGGTACCACTCGCCTGCTTGGCACCTCCCTGGTTCTGCGGGGCTTGTCCGCTCGCATCACCCCGCTGGTGGCGCGCCAGGTACTCCTGGAAGGTGGATCTGTCAAAGGCCATGGTATATTCAACATTCGACATTCTAAATCAACATTCGACATTTGACACTCGACATTTGACATTCAACGATCGACGTGAAAATTTTTTGCGTTAAAACTCTTATAAGTTCACACTATCGCCTCAAACCACATCACCAAACTTTCCCAGGAGTGCGGATGATTACAGGGTTTTACCCCAATGTACGAGAGACGCGACAACCTGCTCCCCTGTTTCATTGCGACTGCTCTAAGATAGGTTAGTGGTAAACGTACATGACTCGTAGTTAAAAAGTCTCGGTATTGCAACTGTCCACCATTCAACTGTGCTGCGACGATCCTCTGCAAGTCATTTATCCCCGATTGCTGGAGTAAACCCATCTCTAAAATAGGTAGACGTTTGATATCTTTCACGGGTCATTTATAGGGTTAAAGGTATCATCTCTCAGCTAAATAGCTGCCATTACAATTCATTATAACCTGCATTCAAAACCCTTTTTTGCTCGATTCTCGTGGTTAATGATATTAGTTGCCTTTACTAGGGCTACTAAGACACCGCTACCCTGTGGCTGCTCTGTGACTCCTTACTCCAAGACCTAAGTGTCTGTTATGTAACCCCATTACCGTTCGTCCGGTAGGGCTACTCAGCCACCCCCTACACCATGAGTGCTCTGTCACCCTTTGCCCCAAGACCAGTCAGTCACCTATGTGTCTGTTATGTAACCCCATTACCGTTCGTCTGGTAGGGCTACTCAGGAACCCCTACCCCATGAGTGCTCTGTCACCCTTTGCCCCAAGACCAGTCAGTCACCTATGTGTCTGTTATGTAACCCCATTATCGTTTGTCCGTTATACATTACTCCACGCACCGCGATCGTTTGTACACCTTGTCGTAGACGCAGCGTTCTCCGGCCGACAACCGCAGTGTGTGTATCATCACCGACTTGCTGGGTAAACTCACCTGAAACATCGGTACACGACACCTCCACTCAACAAAACTTCAACTAGCTGATATACATCAGCATCCTTCCCCCCAACTATCGGCGACATACTATTGGCTGTCTGTTGACATTTTAAACCAGTGGCTTCATGTCAAACACATGGGTTAGCTTTGTAGAGCATCCATAAAATAGCCCAGACACATGGGTTATCCCTAGCCTGTTGTTACATAAAGATACACCCATTTTTTTATATTTCAACGTATTGATCCTCATCCTTGAGTTATGCCTGCCCTAAGTTACACACCCAAACACCAGGCACCACAGAGTACAATATATCTAGACGCCAGTGGTAAGGAGCACGGCCATACATGAGCTTGCAAGTTCGAACCGGGGACAAACAGAGGATTTTTTCCCCGCTCCTTCCACAATAGGAAATGAGCAAGATTTTCGTGCCTAAATATTGCGAAAGATTAGTCGTGGAGTGGGTTATTAAATAAATATCTTGGGGATATAACAAGGCAATATTGTACAATTGTACAAGTGACTGAAATTTGTGACTCAACATACCAAAATGAGTCTTAAGTCGGAATCTTACATTTTTTTTATTTTTACTTCATCTAATAGAACAAACTGTAAGGAATCCAATGATACCAAAATCATGATAATAACTCAATTACTTCCAGAAATATTGATAATTACGTAAACGGTGTTCATATAACAAAATTCTGAGAAAAATGCGTTTGAAGTTTCATGTAGGGAGAAAAGCCAGACTCCATAGCAACCACAATCTTATACTCTATCAAGCATGATAAATGAGGTATCAATGGAAAAGTTATTAAATATTAAATATTCTTTCACATTCAATCAAAATCACAGAAAATATCCACCATTAAGTCGACCATATTTCTTTTGTTTGTAACAAAATTTACATAAGAAAGAATACTATACGTGAGTTTAAATGATTCAAAATTCAATTTTTCTGACAATAATATTATAAATTATTATTTTTATGGATAGAATAATATCCATAGTATCCGAAAATACTAAAAACCCAAAATTGAAAAATTTATATTTTTTGACTTTTTAACACTATTTACCCACTATGGAAATCCCGACTTAAGACTCATTTTGATATGGTGGGTCTCATTTAATTATAAAGTAGCACTAAAAAACCTCGCCGTTTCCTTTAGACACAAAAACTCGCCTACACACTTAGTGTCCAGACAACAAATCCAGGCAAAACCTGTATATAAATGTTTATATTCTACAAAGTGTACATAAGATCTCGATCTGCGCTATAATAAATTGAACCCTACCAGCGCCTCGCCGCTCATCGTCTTCTGATCCTTCGTACGTCGCAGAAGCAGCGTCTTGATCAGTGTATTTAACCGCGTCTTCCCTGAATCTACAAGAGATGCAATGTGAAATAAACATGGGAGATAATTCTATATTAGTTTATTTATAAATGCATTGATATTCTAAAGGAATGATGCTAAAGGATATTCAATATCTTGAACCTTGAAACTAGCGAAAGAGATGAGTCCAACTTAGGTTCTGCACGTGCATTTAAATTTCACGACGATATGTTGATCATCTCTCAAAGTGGAAGGGTGTAAATTGGGGAAACAAGATTTGAGATTAAATACCATAAATAGGAGAGTGGTTGTAGCGGTAATACAATGTCTGCATGAGTACAATGTCACAGATTTTGAAATAAAATGAAATTGATTTGTTTAAAGTGTACTTAATAGCAGAGCTGTCAAACACACTTTACATGAAAGAATGGCCTAATGCTCTAAGATTAATGGCCTAAATTATATAAAATTCATCATAGGAATCAGTAAAACTAACACTTATCGGAGTCCACCTGTTTCTTCCAGACTTTGAGCTCATCGAACGGACTGCAGCGCAGGAACCTACGCACAAAACACGAGAGAGATCATGGTGGAAAAGTCACAGAAAAGCAAGCCATTCACCACTCTCGCGAGTCATTGTGGATGACAGAAGCAAGACCAGACATCGCGCAAACTTCACTAAATCCGTCATGGGTGGCATTACATACGAGATGTGGGAGGAGCAAGTGATACGAGAAACAGGACACTAGTCTCGCCTGAGGGTTGACGCTCATCCACTGACATCCCATGTCACTCACTCCATTTCATCAAATGACTAATGACTTCATTAGGTGAGATCATAGGATACTAAAGACAAGCGCTCCAAGACGGCGAAATCAGATTCACAGAAACAAAGCCACATTGGAGAGACAAATCCCAAATCCTCAAGGTTACTTCAGGCATATATAAGATTCAACGACGTATATAAGATTTGTGATAAGATTTGACGCAGGAAATCCATGTGGCTGCCCTGCCCTAGATTCTCGCCAATCTCCTTGAATTCCTCTCCCTATTAAATTTTTTTGTTTGTGACGTTAAAGGGGGACCCCCTGTCTCTTTCCGTCCAGTCTTCTCTGTTTTTTGGGGGTGATGATGTGCTTCTTGGGCCTCTAATTCTTAACTATCCAGAGAAGCTTAGACGATCTTAGACTAAACTCAAGAACCACCACAGTCCTCAGGACCACCAGGACAATTATTATTAAGGACCTAAATGCGCCAACCATCTCAAAACGACTGAAAAATGACTGAGCAATTCATACACATCAGCTTAACTTTCAAAAAAATTGACAAATTTCATGCTATCAACAACCTATAAGTTTTTACTTACTTGGCATGGTTATTAACTAGGTCAGCCTGTTTAGGGCCAACAACGGCCCATGTAGCAAAGCATTGGTTCGACCTATACATACATACATACATACATATATACATACATACATGCCTCAGACAAACACTAGTGGGTGTATTAATTACTGGAATCGACAAATACCTGAGCAGAGAGTACATATCGAGGAGATCATTCTGAATGGGTGTGCCGGTGAGTGCCCACCTCGCCCCTGCCCTCAGGCGACAAATGGCCACGGAGGTCTTGCTCTTGTGATTCTTGATGTTGTGCGCCTCATCTAGGATAACCCGTTGCCAGCCGATACGCAGCAAGTTGGGTTGGTCGCGGGCCTGAAATAGGACACTATGTTATGCGCCTCTGTTATACGTGGTGTCATACGTCACCAGAAATTATGTACCTCACCAATTTTTGTGTTACGTGCCCCTAAGTATCTCGGTTTTACGTAAAACTAAAAGGTAAAGTACAACATTTATAGACCGCTAGTATCAGCCAATAAAGGCTCTCAGATGCAGTTTACAATGAAATGTTATTGGCAGCTATTCAGCGCATATACAATACCTTCGATGCTCACATATCACCCCGCCAAGGATAATATGGAGCATCTACCCATTTTGGAGACGGGTTTACTCCAGCAATCGGGGATAAATGACTTGCTGAGGATCACGGCAGAAAAGTCGACTTGTGGGAAGTTTCGAACACGCGACCTTTCGGTTACGAGTACGGCTTTCCTAACACTCGACTAACTGCTTTCACCAAGCGTCCCCCGTACGGTAACTAAACGACATGTAATATACATTCTACAAGTCAAATTACCCGGTATCTCTCTAGCAGCGCGTAATAAACGCAGTGTCGCGCGTAAGAAAAGCCCAACATTATCGTAATACTTTGCCAATCGTTATACGATGAACGTCAGACACATTACAATATCGATTACGCTATCCTTATAGCCACGTGAAATTTATAACAGATTATAGTATTTCTTAATATTCACGTATGAAATCTTGCTCATTTCTCATAGTCGAAAACGCGGGACAAATGTCTTGTTGATTCGAGCCGGCGACTAATCGCCGACCAGGTATTGTAGATAATCTGTCAAATATTCTTTAATCTTGCACGCATGATTCTCTTAATCGTTTTACTAAGGCTACCCACGCGACACCATCAATGTACCGATTGTGTCTAAGTAGTAGTGCCGCAGGTACGTGATTTAACAGGCTACCTGCGCCCTGCTCCTTACCCACCTCGGTTACATCGCCCCAAGGTGACGTCACTACTGTAACGTTAACGCCGCAACATAGCGGAGGGATTACGACACGCGACGTAACGCACGACTGCTGTAACGTATGTAACGCATTCAATTTTGCAAGAGAACTGCATTTTCTACTCAAGGACCAGACAGTTTCTCGAGCATGATCGTTCGAACCGAACCATCAGCGTTTAACCACGAAAGGCTTTAAAACACCGTAACTCCATACGTTTAATACATACACACGTTTACTAAATTTGCAGTAAGTATTGATTGGATATGACGTCGATCATCTTTGCACGCCTAACGGCTAGGTCATCAAAGCGAATGCGACACACATCCAACGCATTATAAAACAACTGTCGACCTCTCCATAAAGTTTTGTCGTTTGGAAGGAACGTTTTCGATATTTACGAAATCTTTATTAGGTATAATAATTCCAAAAACTGGTAACACACGACTATTACATACAGAAGAATAAATGAATATGTACAGTGTATGAACTGTATACGAAAGTGAAGGAGAAGACAAAACATGGTTTTACCCATCGAATTAACACAAAAAAGCAATTCTGTTATTAGGTCAGTACTCATATTGCCGGATGTCATACACCATAATAATATACAAGAACATACACATGAAAGAAGATATACAGCTATATAAATACGATGTGGGTACAACCTTTCAGAGTACATATACTGAATATGCGATTCGCGAAACTAGCCAATATCGCAGTTCTTGTATGTTCGCAGTTGTTAATAATGCAATAAACCTAATCATGTTAGCCTCGTGTGAAATATGGGCGAATGAAATCGTTTCTGAAATGCGAGTATGCAGAACATACAAGTACTGCGTTGAACTCGTCGTCCACATCTCCGGACGCACATCGCTGACGAGCGAGTTCCACGGTGGGGCGTTCCCAACGTCCCCACTCCACTCGTAGGTGGTGCGAGGACAGCAGACGTGTTAAGACTATTCCATGTTTGTCTGTAACATCGATTGTCGTGTCAGCACTGAGTTTCGCCAAAAGACACTTATACCATTTTCAAATAAACATGCACGTATTGAACGATTCCAACATAACGTATTCGGCTTCCGTCTAAGTAGATCCGCGTTCGCGTCATAAATGACTTTACAGTACAGGTAGTTCTTGGTTTACGACGGTCGCGACCTACGACGTTCCGTGGTTACGACGCACCCCATAAGAAATATAAAATAACAATAATATATAAAATATAAAATAAAATTAAAATATAAAATAACATTAAAACGCGTTTCCGTCTAACACTGTTTAGCGTCGTAAGAAACGTAACTAATTGCGAACTAGTTCGTAGCCCGCAGTGGGTGAATACGTTGTGCGGTGGTGCTAAGTGAGGAAGACGGCGTCACTTAGTTTCCGTTTCAGTGTTACGCAATTTTGATTGTGTTTGGCCATTCTTTCTCTCACGTTCTTATCGTTTTTGTGAACTTTTCTTCATGGCTCCACGTAATACTGTACAATACCTTGCAGTACAGGGCGTTTAGAGTACTTTATTTATGGTGTTCCGACTTACACTAAATTCGACTTACACCGCCGTTTAAGAAGGGATCTACGACGTAAGTCGAGGACCCCTGTATTTAATATCGTTCATATTCAAAACTATGAGCCAAAAATTTGAAAGCTAGTGTTTGTGTCTCACAGAAATGTGGACGAGGCCCAAACTCTCCCAAGACCATATAAGTGAGCGTTGTAGATCTAACCCCTGATGCCTCTCTAAAAAAGAGCCGAGATTTTTCTATGGTGTTCATCTTCTTAAGCCCCCAGATTTCTGATCTATACGTGCCTACGGGTTTGACCACCCGTTCATGCATGTCGCATTGTAGGCAGGCTGTAACCGACTTGAAGCCGCTGGGGTTCCAATTAAGATTAAGTTTTGATTTGAGGGATTGTTCGGACAAACAGATCACTGCTTTATTAAAACTCCCACCTGAACTCAAAACAAGTCCCACATATTTAAAATGAGAGACTATTTCAAGTTTAGTATCCTTATTTGACCATGATAATTTGCGTCGTAGTAATGTCTAAAGGTTGGGGCGATGGTATACTAGGTATATAGCGGATCGTAGTCATACACAAATATTTGGCGAGTGACCCATCGGTCTACGTTAACGTTGAAAAAACCCGTAATACTCCACGACATTGGTAACAATAATGAATCATCTGTATGTGTATATAGTGCTTCTAGAATCTAATAGAATTCGCCAATCGCCCTCCACAAATTGTAAAGATATATCAGAACCCAATAAAGCAAAAAATGTTTAGTGAAGTGTACATTATACGACTTGAACTATTGTACGAGCCAAACGGGAGTCCGTAATCATCGTCATTCGACTATCAGGGAAAATTGTTGATTTTGAGCAAAATTACAGTCATTTACTAAGTACATTAATGGCCGCAAACAGACCCGCATAATTACGCGTACGGTACAATCCGTTAAGTTATTGTTAATAAACTATTTGGCATGTTCTCCAGCTTTCAGTACTGCCCCTATAAACGCGGTAATGATAATGACATCGGCAGATGACGGTTAGATGAGTGAAACAATTTCATTTGAATATATCACGGTCGTTTCGCTCAGACCCGCGTTTTATTACAACGCAGAGGACAATAAAATCAGTTTGATAGTAGCAGCCCGACACGCGACACCAGCACGCGACTATATCTCCCCTTCCATTGGGCTAAGCCTCGGATCGACAATACGCTATTGTGTATATTATATTCGATCGCAACGTATTAAATATGGGACAGTATTGTAGCGATATCTCATATCAGCCTCCTACACGATTTCCGGAGTAATGGATGTGCAATTGTCATTGAAATTGCCGTTTCGTTATTCGCAGATACCGTAGATAGATATATATAGATTTGTACACGCGACGATCTCGTATCTTGTAGCCTATAGACACCCCGTGTCGCCTGAACTACCGCCAGATTGCAGCCGAACATCGAACGAGTCGGAGATGTGACCGTCACTGACAGATGAAACTTCATCGAAAGGAGTTTACCTGCCTACCTGATGTTGTGAGTAATCGCTTTGAGTAATTAATATTTTTATAAACTATACACATAAAAATATAAACCAGAACGCGATGCATAGTATAGTTTTGGGTACGTAAGAAGTACATATGCACAGAACATACAAGTATGGACATAACACGAACATAGCACGATACGTGGCGACATTTTTTCAATTAAGAAAAATTATTTTTTATATTCATATTATTTGTTTGTTCTATTTTATTTTTTACCTTTAGTTGTTTTCCATTCTGTGTAGTTTCAATATAATTGTTCTGTCCCCATTACTCATGTTGTGTCGAGCACCGATTTATACAGAAATAATGAAAATAGCCAAATTAATTTAATATCCACATATTCCTCGTTTTCAAATACTAATGATAATCATTTTAACGTAGAACAATAATTTACCCATTTAAGATAGCAACATCGACCCCCATATTTATAACGCAGCAGTTTCAATTCGACTCCATGCATAACTTATTATAACATATTATATGGTATTATATTGTATTATATTGTATTATATTGTATTCTATTACATTGTATGATATTGTGATATATTGTATATTGCTGTATTTTGTATTACACTGTATTATATTGTATCATACTGT
The DNA here is from genome assembly GCA_011762755.2 of Epimenia babai. Classification (NCBI taxonomy): domain Eukaryota; kingdom Metazoa; phylum Mollusca; class Solenogastres; order Cavibelonia; family Epimeniidae; genus Epimenia; species Epimenia babai. The sequence continues at coordinate 8,714 of WURV02153403.1, forward strand.
GTTATACTATATAATATTGCACTATACTGTATTGTACTGTATTTCACTGTATTATATTGTATATTACTGTATTATACCGTATTATATTGCTTGTTTATTGTATTATATTGCTATTATATTGTATTGTATCGTATTATTCTTTGGCACTAGTTGCCTAATAAACTCAACTCACATAATGTAGTGCATTGGTAGGCGTCGCGAAAACCCCAAATTAACGAGGACTCTGAAGTCTTTTAGAATACAACCACATCGAATATCCATCACTTTTCGTTTTTGTCATTGATGATTGTCAGGTATCACTATATCAGGCGTTAGAAGACTCCTTTGCGTCTATTTGTGGGAAATTTACACGCTGCTACCTATATGGTGTCATATGGCCCCGTACGTACATTTCGTAGAAAAAGGTACACGTTTTAAGGCATATGACAAACCCGTATGGATTGTATAATAGCAAATAGCATTATCACTTCTAGCATAATTATAGTATCGATTTTATCAGCAGGGCGTTGTTAGACGATCTTTTATTTGAACAATGCACATCAAAGTATTCAAAACACACATATGTAGGTCGATTTGCTCGTTTTTTAACAACTTGTCGACAGTTGGACGATATGAATTGAACACTGTGGTCGACAGTTTCGCATTTCGCCCACGGTTTTCGATACCTTTAATCTCGACGTCATCCCCCTAAATACGAAGTCAGTGTTTCCTAAGCTACGTATGTCAATTTTCGTGCTAGCATCGACCGAGACAACTCACCACACTCAGTTTTACATTATATAAAAGAAACATAAATGCAACACCACAATTACCAACTGAGATAATCATTCACACAAGCTTCAATATACAGGTATCCTTCGTCAGGTGAAGGTATATTAGCATACGGCTATACGTGTGTAAGTATACCTGTATACGGGTCTACAGATGTAAGATACCTGTATACGGGTGTACATATGTAAGTTTACCTGTATGATGTAAGTGTACCTGTATACGGGTATGCAGGTGTAAATGTACTTTTATATGAAAGCATGTTTAAATCAATATCTCAGTGACTCTATAAGGCGTTGCGTTATATTTTTCGTTTTTCTACGCTATGGCGAACACGGTACCCCATCTCTATACTATATACGCATACATTTGTATATCTCTATTATATACATATATAACATCTACTGATTCAATCCGAGTGTGTCAACCAATGCGTATCAGGAGAAAAGATTGTCGATAACATGTTAATCATACACTAATGCATCACACAGGATAGAAGTCACAGAACGCGTGTTTCAGGAGACTTCCGGATGACCGGCCTTTGTCAACAAGTGAAAAAAGGACGATCAACGCGTGCTACTGATTTTATGTACAATGGTAATGAGGTGTCAATATCCGGTAAATATGAGACTTTTCTACATAATGATTGCGCAAGCGTCAGGGGCCAAGCAAAATAACTTCGACCTTTCGGCTTATGGTTATACTCATAAATATTATTTTCTGCCATGTTTTAGTGTTTGGTAGTGGAAACCACTGGTGAGAGAGTCTTTTACCTTCATTGTTAGACTCGAAGAAGGTTGAGTAAAGCCCCCTACTTTCAATCTGACCAGGCAGTTGAATACAGGGACTTTTTACATAGTATATTCCCTACAATATTTACTAATAATGCATATCATTTAGTATTGTACGATATGGGGAACACCGCAACCCACATCTTTGATTAGTAGTGAGCATTTTATGGCAAACTAATATATAGTATATTACTTTTACCGGTATGAAGATGAAATTTCCACTATAAACTTAACGTAACGAAAAATAGTGGGGCGGAAAGTTGCATGGGTTCGTTATAAGAAGGTTGGATGAATTTCTCAATCAGTCGACGACAAGATGTATTGCGATAAGTCTCTCCAGCAACCTTAAAGACTTCGATACCAGGTGCGATTCTGCGAAGAAACCGTGACATATGGATGCTACGAAATCTGAGCTGACACTAAGTACTGGTGCCGCAGGAGTATGTCGCTCGCCCCTGCTGCTCCGGTGCTTAACATTGGCTCAGATACGCCCCACACTCGAGTCACACTTTTACAGAATGTATCTTAGTTATGGTTCATTTCATTTTTCAGTATGTATATATTTTTTACGCGTCAAGCGCAACAAAGACTATATACACACTGTTATCTGCGCTATATAAAATATTTCTACATTACATTATTATATTTTATTGCCTGTAACGTGCATCATGATTTTTATTATGGAGGCAGTCGCAGTGGATCCGCATTTTCGATATATAGTCCCTCTCCTTGTGACGCAGATATAGGTATGCACACGGCGTGGCACATAAACAGACTATAACGTAATAATGGTATGGTCACTGGATTCGTAACCGAAAGGTCGCGGGTTCAAACCCGCCCACAGGTCGACTTATCTATAGTCATTTATCCCCAAATACAGTAGTGAAAAAATGGATAGACGTTTGATATCTTCTTTGACAGGTGATATACCAGTGTCGAAGGTATTGTATATGCGCTTAATAACCGCCATAAACATTCATCGTAAAACGCATCTTATTGACTGATACTTGTGGTCTATAAATGCTGTACATTTTACTGTTAATATCTTTTAAATGAATAATCCACTTCATATCACATCTCTCATCCATTGACACAGATGTCTGTATTTTACCATATATATTGATTAAATTTGTTGGCACGAATCTGGAGGTACTTGACAAAACAATCCTGTATCATATTATAACATCATCCAGTAATATCATTAACGTTTCGTCTATCCCTCTCTTAGGTATGGTAATTGATTTGTTTAGAATAATTTCCCGTTAACGTTATTTTTTTCGAAACCAGGCATCCGGCATTCACATATTTGTACTTTCAAATCAGGTTGAACAAATATTTAAATATAATTTAGTAAATAAAAACAGGATTATTAGCGATTCGTTGTTATTTCATCTCCACACTGTCGGGTATTAGTGTATGTGGTTGCATTGCTAGTAATATTAAGTATACTGGGTGTATGGGGTCGATAACGAACAGCTCATTTGGGCGTGACGCCTTTCATACAGTAAGGTGTAAGCTTTGGATCAGATGTGCTTTTTCTCTTGTATACCCGAACAAGGTACCTACGAGGTTGATTGGGATTAATGCGGGCGAATTTAAATAACGATGAATTTATTCAGTACCAACGTAAATTTCAGTGGAAAAGTACAAACAAGCAAGCCCGCTACCTTCTCTTACTTGTTATAAAGCATTGTTTGGCTTTGCAGTGAGCTTTGTAAATGATACGAAAGACACAATACACCGTACTCTTATCCTTCAATGAAAGCCTTCAATGAAAGGCTTGCTCACCCTTGCCAGCTGGCTGTACATCTCACATTACGACGCGAATGTTGTGATATTCCGGGCAAACCTTATCACTTTTGTCACATTTATCGCACTAATACACAAATACTTTGGTGCGTTCTGGACAATTTTTGTCACTTTTGTCACATTTACCGCGTTACTACACAAATACTTTGGTGTGTTCTGGACAATTTTTGTCACATTTATCACATTACGGCAGCAAAACTTCTATATGTACTAAGCGCCTCAACACTTCTATATGTTCTAGAGAACCCTTCTGAAAAATGCTAGACATTTCTCTATTTTGGTATAATCCTATGTAATTAATATACTATTAAATAATGAACAACGAACTAAACGTGACTTTGACTTATTTAATTATAATATATCAACGTATCATGATACTGTATATCTGTAATCTGTATTATGGGGAAAAAACTGAAGATGACTTTAGGTCAAAAAACTCGGGTCGAAGTTTGGCGATCCCTTCTCCGTTAGTCCCCGACATCTGGCGAAACATGCCCGCTCATTGGATCGTTTCTCGCGGCTTCCTGACCAATAACCGCGACAGCTGGTCAACCCGTTTAGTTGGTGGTTCATCCTCGCTCGCAGATCAGAGCTATGACCTGAAAAAGAAAACAAGCTCGTCACGTGTATATATATATATATATATGTGTGTGTGTATACATGTAGGGAGAATTAGGGGATGATGCACGCACTGTGTTGGGCGCCGAAGGCCCTTTATCGAGCTACCCTAAACCGAAATATTGCGATACTACTGCGTATGATAGGTCATATATTGGGGTTGATAAACGAGAGTGTTGCTTCTAAGAATTGCTCCGACAGACGACACTGGAGTGCAGTTGTTAGAATCACGGTTTTCCGTGTCGAAAAATTGCGGGTTCGAATCCTCACCAACCGGATATTTTTCCTGCCACGTGGTGCTGATTCGGCCCAGTTATCTCACGTAGCTTTTGAGGATGCGAACCGCTGAGAACTGAAAATTGACTGTAACTCTGCGAGAGCGCATCTTGATACCGCGGTGAAAATATTCGACGTACGAATTCAACGAGATCTAAAGTCGAGTCGCCTACAACGGAATGAAAGCGCACTCGTAGAAGGCGCGAACTAAGAACGCGTTTCTTTTCAAATTCGTCGCATTGTGCGTGAGAAAATCGTTTTTGTTACTAGTCACCATGAACGATCGAACTCTGACGTGACTCAAAGTAACGTGACGTGCCTGGATGTAAAAAGCGGTACTGGCTCATGGTGTAAGGAGTAACATATGGAATATAGCACGTAGTTATAATCGAAGGGCATCTACGCGTAGCCGTGGAGCAATGGGCTGTGATTGACCCATTCTCTAGGCCATCATCGGCCCTTTACAAAGCTAGCCTATGTATGTTGCGGTTGACACACAACGAATCTGGGAAGACAGTTGACCACTGTTCAAATGCCCGCCAGACAGCCCAGGTATGTCGCCCTAAATCAGGCTAAATCTGTGATAGTTGAGGGTACTTCACAGGAACTGACGAGATAATTGTGTACAGGTACGCGACGAAGGTATCATTGGGAGAGCATTGGAAACACGGTGACGTCGGAGGGAAGCCACCGTTACCCATAACCACACAGCAAGCGCTAGCCAGACCGCCGCGGGCGGACGGGTTTCAGACTTTTTTTACCGGAAAAGCGCCTCGAGTAGTACACCGGCAAATCCGGGGGGGGGGGGAATGAAACAGGGTGGCCCTATATTTGACTTCAACGACTAAATCACTAAATGCTCCCTCAAACGGAGCGAACGACTCAGCGAACCAGCCACCGCTGCGATACTCGAGGCACATTCGGTATTTTATGACGGCGATGTAGCCGAGGCCGCATGTGAATTTCGAATTAATCGACGTCGTTAATCACGTCGCTACGCCGCGCGCGTGTCGCTCCGTGTAACGCACAAATGGTACACGACGAAGTGCATTAATCGACAATAACTACGCGACGTATTACAACTATTAGACCTCATGAATATGCACGCGCGACCGAATAAGGGCATCGAACCAGCATGCCTCGCTGGCCGCGGGTTGTTTACCATCACAATGGTTGTTTATTTAGCGGTAATGCAAATAGGCGCATGTGAAGCTAAAAATCGATTGCAGTACTAAGCCTTACAAAAGCCCTAGCTGAGTGAGTGTGTGTGTGTGTGTAATGCTATATGTATATGTGTATGTGTGTAACGCTATATGTATCCACTGTATAATCCTATGGCGGTGTACAAATCACACAATGCCCACAAATACCCGGCTTCAGCTGCCTGTAACTACATCTTTTGATTGTTTTGCCAAAATTTCCCTAACCCTAACCCTGACCATGACTGTTCACTGCACGAGTTGGTCCGGCCCTGGGCCTCACATGTCTGGCCCGGGTACCTCGCATGTCTGGCCCGAGTACCTCGCGAGTCTGGCCCGAGTATCTCGCGAGTCTGGCCCGGGTACCTCGCGAGTCTGGCCCGGGTACCTCGCGAGTCTGGCCCGGGTACCTCGCGAGTCTGGCCCGGGTACCTCGCGAGTTTGGCCCGGGTACCTCGCGAGTCTGGCCCGGGTACCTCGCGAGCCTGGCCCGGGTACCTCGCGAGCCTGGCCTGTGGCTTCATTAAATGCTACATACAACCCTCGTAATTATATTCACTACCTCAAAAATCGATCCGTGATAAAGTCTACGTTTGTGTGGAGAAACACGCCGTAATCAAACGATAGTCTACGTGAAGAGTGGCTCTTCACAAAGCTAACTATGAATGTTGTGGGTAACACAATGAACGGATTAGCCGTACGTATTATGGTGGGGTGGCTGGGGGGGGGGAGAGAAACTCCGCTTTGAATGACCACCTTTGTCCATTATGCCAATGGCTTCAAATTCCAACAGAGCGCTTAAAGACATCACACACGCAGCGATATGTGTGATAGCTTATGATTATTTACAATGAGAGGGATAGATAGCCGAAGGGTGTTATAGAGATCATTCGGAGGGCATCCGACATACAGCCACGTACAAGAGAAGACAAGACACTCATACATAACCTCACCCACCGCATGCACTAGGCAAACTTCCCGCGGGTAAATAACAATAATAATAATAATAAAGCTTTATTTTAAGTGCCGTATTATCGCTTGGTCTTTATGACAAGATGATGCCTATGGCACTTTACAATTTGAATAAATCTAGAATATCCCCACGAAAAACAAATAATGACATGGAAAAATGGATGAAGCAAGAGTAACACTAGGCCTAATAATACAATAGTTGAAAAAAATAGAGCCGATATTATATATAATATATATATATATATACACTGGTCTGGGAAAAGTGACAGAAAAAGATGAAGATGACCAGGGCGCTTTTTGCCATAAAACCCACGGAGAGTATATTGGCTAGACCTGGAGACTGGGGATCAATCCATGGTTTTTTAGATTCAATTCCAATAATCTGACCACTACGCTTACCCTCTATGTACACCGAAGCAGATAAATTAGTATCGACCATTTATCAGATGATATTGTAATAAACGTGACTACATAAACATAAGCACTGATATAAAATGATATTCAACTTATGAGGGTGAGGGCCGGACTTTTGATAGAAACAGGCCATAGTTAGTCCGCGAAGCATGTTTCCCAGTGTCCCTAACACTGATCTGTATTACCTGTATACCGTTAGATGTTAATGTTATATAATTTGAGTAACTACATTATAGACTAAGACCATTAGGCTATTGTTGTATAGTGTGTTTGACAGCTCTACTAATGAGTACACTTTAAACAAATAAATTTCAATTTCTTTAATTTCATTTCATGGACCACATAAACTGAATAGCGGATATATAAAAATTGATTGAAACTTCTGTGTTGCCGTTAATTAACCCTTACCTCACTGACATCTGTACATTACATTACTACACCAATATAAATATGTGACAACGGACTGCTAAAGGTTAACGCCGTGTGTGACGTAACGCGGCTGAGTCAGCGATACTTACGCTCGGCTCCATCATGATGGAATCGAGACACCGATGTACCGTGCTGGAGACGATCTCATCGAGAAGGACTTGCACGAGGCTGCAACACGAAGGTCGTCGCTGCATTAGATCAGTCAGTCACCGAAGTGCGGTTTATAATAATTCATCTGGGGGGAGGTAACTCCGTTACATGCGCCGGCAAAAGCCTCTCGTATTTTTCATTTTAAAGATTTCACCCGAATGTCTGGTCCCCGAATGACCTTGACCTGTTCTTCCACGGAGAACTCATCATTTTTTTATGTCATTTCATTTTGTATTTTGCGAGCGTATAATATTGTCAGGCTGTGGAGGAGTTGGAGCTTTTCTGTTGGAAAGAATGAGATAAGCTAAACATTTGCGGAAAAAAATTTGAACCATTTTTAGCAGCCCTTATAATCAGCATAAAAGCACTCAGAAAATGCCAAAAATCATTAAATATGACCCGATTCGTAAGGGAGGGTATCGAAATCACCCGGATCTTCCACCCCTTCAGACCCTAGAGTATTTCACATATATCTGCCGCAACTTTAAGCAGGAAGTAGTGACATCCAGTCTAATACACCGGAGAGATGTGGGAGAAGAAACCATACGTACGGTAGAAACAATGACTCTATCTAGGGAGTGCCGAAGATGCTGTTATTACAGCCACCAGATAGATTACGTTTGTGCTTTGTACGAATAAATTAGGGGCGGACGTAAAGTTAAAGTAAAGTACAACATTTATAGACCGCATCAGCCAAGAAAGGCTCTCAGATGCGGTTTACAATGAAATGTTTTTGGCAGCTATTCAGCGCATATACAATACCTT